>CH002367.1:351168-377464 GCA_000149265.1 Ciona savignyi
ATACGTATACAGCTGGGGAGTAATATTATAAATGAGGTCATTAGACGTAACAATGCCTATTTTATCGTTGTGCGTAATATTTATACCTCGTGTAAGATATGGGCCTTTGAAAGGCTTGGGAGTTTTTGAAGTGACTGGTTACAGTATTTTCCATAGTTAAATTGATTTGGGCCATGTGTTTTAATATTAATTTGTCATGTGTATAGAAGTGAAGTTCATAAGTTAGCCTACTGTGTAAAATATTTAAAAACCGTAAACTTTAGTAATATCATAACGTAAAAGTGGAATACAAGTTTTGAAGTTGGAATAACGTCTTGATATTGCTGGAGTTGCGCGTTTTGTGACGAGTCCTGTATTGTGCTACGTCTGGTTTAGTAGGCGCCGCCAGAAGACGTAACATAAAAGTTTTTAAATATAACTCATCAAATCGAAGATATCGAGAAGCAAGTCAAGGCTGTAGCTATGGAGGACAGTGAAATCTTAGTGGATTTGGATGAGCCTAAGAGTAGCATGGCGAAGGGTGCTGAATGCATCCGTGTGTCGTCAGCCGATGAGTTACAAGAACTAAGAACTGAACTTGCCGTTTGGTATAATGTGGCCGAGCAAGCAATTAGTCGCAACGATGAGGCGATGTTAAAATCTGCCCGAAAGCGGATGGAACACTACGTGTCCAGTTTAACGGATATCTTAAAGCAACGCATTAATGACTTGCCAACTGACCAAGATCGTGACGCCAGTGAGCATCAACTGGACAGCGTCAGGAAATGTAAAGACGAATTCGAGGTCCGTGTTGGTGAATGGCTAGTCATGCAAGCAAAAAAGGATCTTACAAAGACAATAGAAGATAAAGGTTGTGTACATTTAAGTTCAAGTTCGTCCCTAAAATGGGAAACCTTATCAACGCAAAGTTCCAGATTATCTGAAGTAAGTACCACCTCTAGTGTGAGACGTGTTGAGGCAAAGATCAAGAAAGAAATGGCAATGCTGAAGAAGCGTCAACTGGACGAGCAACTAAAGCTGGAAGCCGAAAAGAATAAGCTGGAAGCAGAAAAAAATAAGCTGGAAGCCGAAAAGAGGAAATTGGAAGCCCTACATCAAGTCCAAGAAGCCGACCTAGAAGTACAAATGTGGGATCAAGCTTCAAACTACCGTGATGAAGATGTGACAAGACCTTATAGTCCGCAGCAGTCGCCTGTTAAAAGCGACTTCGACGCAGAAGTCACGAAGACTAAAGAAGGACCGGTACGTGTTAAGAGTCAAGAAGTTAGGCGAAACTACGAAAAAGGCTGTAGTTCATCGCTTCCACGCCGTTACCGTCTATCTAGCCCGGTACGGTTTGCACCAACGCCCGCCTACGAAGGACCAAGTTACGCTCAGTCGCCGGAAAGGTCGTCGATGGAATGTCACCCTGATCAGTCTTTAGTTACAGGATTTATTGCAGCTGTGAGAGAAGCTATGCACACCCCTAAAGTGGAGTACACTACATTTCTCTGGAGATCCAATGAAATACTGGACATTCCAATTGAATTTTGACGCTAACATTGAGAAAAAGGCGCCCACTGACAGTCTAAAGCTGGATTTTCTACTACAACAGTGCAAAGGACAAGCTCGAGAGCTCATCGATCACTGGTGCTATTTTGGGACCAAAAAATGGATACCAAAAAGCAAGAGATATTCTGTACAATAACTACGGAAAACCCAGTATAGTTGCACGCGCATTTGTCTGCGAACTAATAAGTGGTCCAAACCTAATGCCAGATGACACCTCTGGTATACGCAATTACGCTATTTTGATGAGAAAGTGCCTAACTATTCTAAGTGAAATTAATGACTTTACTGATCTGAATTCAGTTGACCGTATGATTGCCATCGTATCGAAGTTACCGTACGACTCGCGAAAACTGTGGAAGCGCCGTGCAGCGGAAATTGCACGTCGTCACGGCGAAGTTGCTAATTTTGTTGACCTCGTTGAATTTGTAGAGGAGGAGGCAGAAGTCGCTAACACTGAATTTGGTAAGATAGATTCTCGCGAATGGGGATCCAAGCCTCAAGAAAATAAACAATTGAGAAGAGGCACGGCGTACGCTGTGACGTCATCGACTGCGCAAAGTTTAAAACCGCCGATAACCAAGTGTCCTTGCTGTTTTCTCGCACACCCACTGTCTGCGTGTGATATTTTCCTTGCGAAATCAGTCCAAGAAAGAGTTGATTTTCTCCTGAGTGAACGATGTTGTTTTAATTGTTTTGCGGATGGACATATTGCGCGTCTTTGCGGTCTGAAATCTCAGTGTACCGTACAACACTGTCGGAGATATCACCACACTTTATTACATATAAATCCAAATTTCACTGAACAACAAGGAAAGATCTGCACGGAGAAAAGCAACGACGCAGCAGACAAGAATACCAGCGAAGTAACAGACAAAAGTACCAGCGACGCACACTGCCACACGATGTCAAAGAACGCAAGAGAAGGATATTTGTGCGTGGTACCGGTCAAAGTACGCGCTAACAACAAAGAAATCAAATCTTACGCGTTTTTGGATCAAGGTTCAGACACGACGTTTTGTCACGTTAAACTCATAGATCGTCTTGGTTTGTCTGGTAAGCGAAGAGAAATATTAATGAATACTCTCGGAACAAGACCGAAGAAACAAGTTGGCATTACAGTAAGCCTGGTCGTCTTATCTGCAAACGGTGACGAAGAAATTGAAATTGACAAGGCCATGTCAATTGATGATATCCCGGTGTGTTCAAATTCATTTCCCACAAGATGAGAGCTGGAAGAACTCCCTCACCTTCACGGACTGAACATTCCGACCTTTGACAGCGGAGAAGTAACGCTGCTAATTGGAACCGATGTGCCGTATGCTCATCGCGTATTGGAAACAAGAACAGGAGGCCGCAAACAACCGTTTGCTGCAAGAACGCCTCTAGGGTGGTCGTTAATCGGACCATCCATATATACATCGTCAACAAAGAGTATTCACGTTAATTCCATTCAATCGAACTTGCACTTGGAGATGCAGATACAGAAATCGTGGACGACAGATTTTGAAGATAAGAAAGGCGATCTTACTTACCCGACCTCATCCGAAAATAGAGCAGTAGTGAAGCTGTTAAAGCATTTAGTGGAGCACAAGGAGGATTACTTACCCTTACCGCGCCGCCGGGGCGTTACTGTTCCAGAAGGAAGTCGCAAGATAACCGAAAGTCGATTAACAAATTTGGCCGAAAGACTGTCTCGAAACGAAGAAGTTAAAGAGAAGTATGTTGGCAAGATGCAACAATACATCGACAGTGGATTTGCAAAAGAAGTTCCACTCAAAGAACAAGACACAAGTGACAATGTATGGTATCTGTCACACCACCCAGTGTATCATCCACGTAAGCCCAATAAAGTGCGCATCGTATTTGACTCCGAGGCGAAGTACAAGGGTGTTTACCTTAACGACGCCTCAATGCAAGGACCAGATCTGGTTAATAGTTTGGTGGGCGTTCTTACAACACAGTTTCGTAAAGAACCAATAGCAGTGGTAAGTGATGTAGAAGCTATGTTTCATCATATTCGAGTCAAAGAAGAGGATTGCTACACTTTGAGATTCTTGTGGTGGCCAGGAGGAGACTTATACAAGCGACCCATTGATCATCAGATGCTGGTTCATGTATTCGGAGCCACGTCATCGCCATGCTGTGCGAGCTTTTGTTTAAGACAAACAGCAGACCAATTTGGAGAGCAGTTTGTCACACCACCCAAAACGGAAAGTATACCACGACTTGAGCTCGTTGCTGCAGTTTTATCGGTCAAATCCGATAAATGGTTAAAGGGACAACTGAAGATGCCGGAGTGCGAGTCCATTTTCTGGACAGATTTGTGTGCTGTAAGACAAAGTATCAACAACCAACGCAAGAGATTTAAGACTTTCGTAGCTAACCGGTTAACTAAAATACACCGACAAACAGAGCCGTCGCAATGGAGTCATGTAGGAACAAAATGTAATCCCGCCGACGAGGCATCAAGAGGGATTTCGGTGTCCAAGTTATTGAAGTCAAGCCATTGGTTAAGTGGACCCAAGTTTTTATGGCAATCAGAAGTAACTTGGCCGACGCCACCAGAAAAAGAAGAACGAGTTCCAGACGAATTTCTACCGACGGAAAAGAAGCGAATTGCCGTCAACGTGTTGGCTCAACCCGACCCGATGAATGAAGAACCGTTGACATCGAACCATTTATTATTACAAAGACCCTCATTATATGGAACACCTGAATTATTTCAAGCAAAGGATTGTTTCAATCGTCGAAGATGGCGACAAGTGCATTTCCTTGCAGATGAGTTTTGGCGACGCTGGGCCCGCGAATATTTACTGACCATCGCGCTGAGACAGAAGTTGCCCGACAATCAAGTAAACTTTGAAGCTGGTGACGTGGTATTGATCGTAAATGACATGATACCATGAAGAAGATGGGAGATGGGTAAGGTAATTGGTACCTATCCGGACAAACATGGCGTTGTACGCCAAGTCGAGGTAATAACGAAGACAAGTGCGATGAAGCGACCGATTGCCAAATTGTGCTTGATTTGCAAGCCAATCGAGGGTTAAAAGGTCGTGCAATGGCTGACATGAACACATTTATTTACGTCCTGTGAAGACGATGATTGACACTTTAAAGAGTTGGCGTTGAGCGCAGCGTACTTGTGTGTCGCCGCCATTATTCGGGCTGCAGTCGTCGATTACTGCAACAAAACCGCGATGTAAATTCGGTGTACGTGATTTAATGTTTTTTTTTTGTAAGTTAAAATGTACTTGTATGATAATCGTACATTTGGTGGGGAGAATGTTACATTGAAATCACTCCATCATACGTATACACTGGGGAGTAATATTATAAATGAGGTCATTAGACGTAACAATGCCTATTTTATCGTTGTGCGTAATATTTATACCTCGTGTAAGATATGGGCCTTTGAAAGGCTTGGGAGTTTTTGAAGTGACTGGTTACAGTATTTTCCATAGTTAAATTGATTTGGGCCATGTGTTTTAATATTAATTTGTCATGTGTATAGAAGTGAAGTTCATAAGTTAGCCTACTGTGTAAAATATTTAAAAACCGTAAACTTTAGTAATATCATAACGTAAAAGTGGAATACAAGTTTTGAAGTTGGAATAACGTCTTGATATTGCTGGAGTTGCGCGTTTTGTGACGAGTCCTGTATTGTGCTACGTCTGGTTTAGTAGGCGCCGCCAGAAGACGTAACAGCAGTAGTCACCCAGCTTTGACTACAGTTACCCTCTTTTTTACTGAGCTAATTTTCGAACCAATGATGTGCACGTCACTAGGGCCATTTTTATATGGAGGAAGGTAAATGTATCTGTCGCGTTAACCATTCGGCCACACGACTGAACTTACTCTTGCCTCTTCATTCGTTTAGCCTTTAGCGTTAAATCAAAGATATCTATGGCTATAATGCATTAATCCATTTTTGGTGTTTTCCCAAATCAGATATCCCAGTTTTCAGTTTAGTATTTAACAAAATTACAAGAGATACGGAAAGACAATAAAGTGTTTTTTAGCAAAAAGTTATAATCGTACAGGTATTATAGATAATAAACAGTTGATCTTTATATTTATAGCGTGATTGTACGTCTATGATGAAATGTAGTTGGTGGTACAGTGATAATGACAATTTATTTACATTTTTGTTTTTAAGGTTAATTATTTTTGAAAAAAATTGTAGTCTGGAGTATTTTGTTTTGTTGCCAAAGTCACTGTTAATTTTGGAGTATTTCATAACATCCATAAATCTGAATTTAAGTCCGAAGCTTATAGTCCAAGTCCAAGGGAAATCCCACCAACTCACCTAATAAGGTACGGTAGAGGGTTCCTCTAAATACTACAGGATCGCTTGGACCACTTAGATTGCTATGGAAAGTAATTCTAACCCTGTCCCAAACACTAATCTCAACCCCAGAACTAACTGTAACCCTAACCCTAACATTAATATTATGGCTTTTGTAATTACGAAGTATAGTAAGCGATTCAAGTGCTCCAAATGATTCAAGCACTCCATGCGATTCAAGCGGTCCAATCGTTCCTGTAGTATTTAGAGGTACTGTACGATAGAAGCTGTGTAGGGAAAACTAAAAGGAGGGAAAGCGGGAAAGTGGAAAGGAGGGAAACTGCACACTATAATGAATATTAGGGCATTTAAGTTTGAGTTTTAAACTTAAATTTAGTTTTAAACATTGGGTTAGTGATTTAGATTAGTGTTTAGTGCAGGGTTAAAAGTTGTGGTAAGCAGTTTTCCTTCTTCCCTCTTTCCCCCTTCTAATGTTGCCCAGCTGTGTGGTATCGAGTTAAGTCTACTTGACAGAACCTTTTTCTTTTTTAGAGGTCGATACCCGATACCAGAATCTTTTTTTGGAAACCAATACTTTCTTTTTAAACTGTATAGTATCCTCTGCAGCAAAAGAAAAAAAAAGATTGTTGTCATTGAAAAAAGGTCGATACTGAGCAGATTCTGGTATCGCGTATCACTTTCCAAAAAAGGAAAAAAATTTATTAATAAGCTCGGTAGGGGGTGGTAGAGGAGCGCCTATTTTGGTTTCAAAAGAAGCCTTTTAATAAGGAATATACCTCTTAAATAATTTCCAAGAAGTCTGATTTAAATCTTCAATCTTATTTTCGGTCCATGACCTTGACTTCCAGAAATGTTAGATAATGTTGTGTAAAGTTTTTATTATTATGTCATTAATAAAAATTCTTTGGATATCTGGATACTAGCTGGTTTTTAGGGTGCCTCTAAATACTACAGGACCGCTTGGATCACTTAGATTGTTATAGAAAGTAATTTTAACCATGTTTTAAACACTAATCTCAACCCCAGAACTAACTTTATATCCAACCCTAACATTAATATCATGGCTTTTGTAATTACGAAGTATAGTAAGCGATCTAAGCGAACCAAGCGATGCAAGCTGTCCAAGCGTCCTGTAGTATTTAGAGGTACCAGATTTTTTATTACTTTGGTTATTTGATTGCCTGATTTTCTGTACTTTTTGGTTGTGCCTTGCTTTGAAGTTAGTTGCTTTTTGGCGGTTGGTGTGGTAGACCGAGCAAAAAAAATAAATGGTTTTGTGCTGAAACAACAGTTGCAAAGAGCTGTTATTTTGGTTGTGCATCTGCTTCTGTCTTTGTTGTTTCGCATTATCATTACAACTTCACATGGGGGCAAGTATGGAAAGTTCACCCAGAATTTAATTTTACTAGTATAATTGCACACTTGGGTGATTATTAGTTTAGTAAAGTACATATGTCATGTGTGATACTGCTGGTGAGTGGTAGAACGGAGAAGGGGAAACCGCCTTCAAGTCTTTATATTTTTGTGTTTTTCATGTTTGTTTGTTTAGATGTAAGGAGCGTAGTACCCTAACCCAGAAAGAAAAATGACTGAGAGTTTGAATTTATGTTATGAAAAACAACATTTTAAATAGTTTTGTTCATACTGTATAACCTCTAATTGAGCGCCACATCCACCACTAATCTAATAAACATGTCACTTGATTTTCACCAGTAAATTTTTATCACTTACCAGTAACTGTGTTATATTTGATGTTTTTTTTCATGTAAATGTTAACTGGTTTAGATATTTTTTTCTTTTCATTAATTAGTGCGTCGTAGGTTGTGTCCTGGGCGAGGCACTTAGTGGACATTGTCCAATCCAGTGGTTGATGTTTTCTACAAAATTAAAAGTTCGTCTCAATCATACACAACACACTGCAATAGCTCTGGAAACCCGACAGTGGGCACGAGGTAATCTAACGATTGCCCATGTGTTACCACCCCCTGGTTTTCCCCTTTACGGGGATAAACATGAATATCATAGCATATATCATAATTTCCATGGTTTGGTGCTTCCAGCATTTCACCATATTTTTATACTTTTTGTGATATTTTACTGTTCGTTTTGCCAACTTATCCTGTTCCTTATGTCAAAATCATGATGACTTTATTTGTTGCTATTTGTCTTGAGGGCATACAACAAATAAACTAAATGTGTTAAGTAATGATGGCGGCTTACCTACAATTGCTATTTTCGATTCACTAATTCCATGTTATTCTTTTAAAACTTTAACCAACATTGAATGCTTATGGTAAAGACATAACTTGAATTCTTAAAATCTTAAAAAAGTGAATTTTTAAACTTCTGTAAATACTGCAACAATGGGTATTCTGTGCATATGTTTGCTAAGTTAACCACCGGTGCTGTGTTTGAGTACACAATGTAAACATTGAGCACATGATTCCCAACAAAGGTACCAGTTGGTTATAGGGTTACTCTTGTGTTGTACTTTTACTGGGCTACTAGAATTTGTGAATGTTGGTATATAAATTTAATTTTTCACTTTATTTTTTTTACTAGAAATGTGGTATATTGTTGCATTTAGAATACCATATTTTTAGAGAACAAATTAGTAATAGACTTTAACCAATTTTCCAAATCCTACCATTAAACCAATTTTCTTCTACCATTAATTTAGTAGCAAAATGCTTAGGTTTAAGATCGCAGTATTTTTGTTGACGATTTATACATCACAAAGTTCTTCTGCTTCAAAACCCAACATTGTATTCATCCTGGCTGACGACTTTGGTTTCAACGACATTGGGTACCATGCAGTGGAGCACCATTCTGATATGAAGACCCCATTCCTGGATTCCCTGGCAATGTCTGGAGTAAGGTTGGAGAATTATTACATTCAGCCGATTTGCTCTCCATCTAGAAGTGTCTTGATGAGCGGAAGGTATCAGATCCACACCGGTTTGCAACATTACGTTATATCTCCCCAACAGAGGAACGGGCTGCCTTTGGAAAACATTATACTGCCGGAGCAGTTGCATAAATGTGGCTACGATACTCACATGGTTGGGAAATGGCATCTAGGATTCTACAAGGAAGACTTCACCCCTTGGAAACGTGGGTTCAATTCCTACTTTGGATATTTGACAGGTGCGGGAAGATTATTACACAAAATGGAGATGTGATGGAAAATTGTGTGGTTACGATATGTCTTCAGAAAAGGGTCCAACTAATGAGACTTATGGGAAGTATTCTGCTAACTTATTTGTTGACAAAGCGAAAGAGGCTATAGACAAAAGAAATACGAACCAACCTTTATTTTTATACGTCGCTTTTCAGTCAGTTCATTCTCCAATGGAAGTTCCTGCATCTTATGAAAAACCGTTTGCTTATATTAAAGATAACAACCGAAGAGCGTATGGTGGTATGGTGGCAGCCATGGATGAAGCTGTTAAAAACATCACACTTCACTTGCAAGCTGCTGGAATATGGAACAACACACTTTTAATATTTTCAGCAGATAACGGTGGCCAGACACTGTCCGGTGGAAATAATTATCCTCTTAGAGGAAGGAAGCTTACACTTTGGGAAGGTGGGATCAAAGGTGTTGGATTCGTGCATGGGGAAATGCTTAATGTCCCAAACCCAAATGTTATAGTTAATAATGAAATGATGCATATTTCCGATTGGTTTCCCACAATAATGGCTGCAAGTCAATGCCCCTATGTAGAAGGCACACAAAAGCTTGACGGTGTTAATCAATGGGATACCATTCTTGGAAACGCTGTCTCACCCAGAAAAGAAATTCTTCTAAACATAGACCCACTGTTCACGCCAATGTATTATAACCAAACTCCACGGAAATCTGTCAAAATGGACTTTGATACGTCAGTTCACGCAGGAATAAGGTATGGAGAGTGGAAACTGTTAACGGGGGCCCAAGGAGACGACAGATGGATTGCACCACCCGAGTGGGAAAATAAAGTTTCCGAGTTATATGGCGAGAACCCAGAGCATCCTGGGACACAGAAACTTGGAGGGAAATCGGTCCAACTTTATAACATCGTCAATGACCCATATGAGCATGTTGAGGTGTCCGACTTGTATCCAGAAGTCGTCAACGAGCTGTTATCGAGATTATCCGCATACAACGCTACTGCAGTGCCGGTGAATTACCCTGGGAATGATCCAGCTTCAGACCCAAGTCTTCATGGGGGTTTCTGGACTCCATGGGTCAAGTAGTCGTTCCAAGGTTGTATTTTCGTGTTCATTACCTTTGGTTTTCGTGTTCATAACCTTAGTTTATAAATTTTGTCAATTTGATTGAAAAGCTCTTTTGTACAATCGTCTGTTTCTCTTGATTACAAATCAACGTCATATTTAAGGAGATTTATATTTTTTGAGATTATAATGTGAACTATTTTTAACTGAAAAGTCATTTGTTGTGTTTAATTCATTTTTAACTCGGTTTATTACATCACATAGTGAAAGTACCATAATTAATATGAATAAGAGTAAATTTATCACAGGCAATAAAATATATATTAACTTTATATTTGTATGCTGTTTATTTTTGTCTAGTTATTTTGATTCTGTAGTTGACAATTGACTTTAAGTCTGTTGTAAGGTGTGCAGTACTAAAAAAGATCTTTCAACTCTTTCAATTAATTATTATTGTAAAAATTTTAGTAATAGTTCAAATTTTTTTTTTAATTTACAATCCAAATTTTCTATTGTGTTTATATAGTTATTTTATATTTGTGACTTTTAAAATTGATTTAATAATATGTATATCTTGATGTTCCACAATATATTTTCATGTTTGTTTCATTCCAAGTAAACTTCATATTTATATTCACTGTTTGAACACCATCAATATAACATTTCCATACTGTACAGTTGGTTATACGAAGCGGAAGGTGGTTGGTTTGATACTAGTTGTCACCAGGGACAGAATAGAATATTCATGTTTATTCCCATTTATGGAAAAAACGCAATAAGGCCTTCTTTGTTTTTCCATTCACTGGGATACTAAAGATTGTGCCGGATAACCGCACTACTACAGAGAAATACGTTTTTCGAGGGTGCAGACTGTAGGCATACTCAAATTACTAAAGTAATATGATTCTAGCGGCACAGAGAAGTGAATAAAGGCTTCTTTCATGCCTTATTGACTCCAACAAACCCGAGCTCCGTCACGGAAAGCCAATCCCATTCTCGAGGACACCAAACCACACAAAGTTGGTGAACAAATCGTCTGTACAAACGATGTTTAGTTAGTTTAGTTGATTCATTTTTTTGCCCCCAGTATTAAAAATTGGCAAATGAATCAAATTACGACACAGAAACAGGAAAAGACGGCAAAACGAACTGTTGTTAAAACAAGTTATTAGAAAAAGAATATCATTTAATAAATATAACAGACGCGGCCGCCAAACCTAAGCAAAATAACAATAATAAGCAAACAAAATTTAATTACGACCAAAACAATATTTTAATGCGATGGGCTACCACACATAGTTCCAGGCAAACCGCCACGCAAAAATGGGTATTTCGCAGTACCAAACCGTCCCCCCAATCCTTGAGAGACAAAATATGCCCCTCTCAGCCCGCTAATCTGGAAACTCCAAAGCGTCAAAAACTCTCAGCGCCCAAATTCTATCCTCCCATGAGCAACAAGGCGTCAAAAGATCGGCCTCCCACCAACTAGGACGGTTCACATTGCTGCACAGTGGGAAGCCACTGAGACCCGCGGTTCCGGGCTCCATCGTGAGAGAACAATAATGACGTCTATTCCATACAGCACACATCGACTTTTCCGAACTTTCGCGAATTCTTTACAGTGCTTTAGCCAAGGACAAAACTGACTAGGTTAAGATCAATGAATAAGGATTGTAATTACAATGCAAAAAAAACAACCCTTATGGTAAACCCAAAAGTAGACTTATCAATTTGACGCCAGAAATGTTAACTTTGTCGGGTTTCAGGAGTTTTAGTTTATACTTGGTGCCTATGTCTGGCACTTGACCTTGCCTGAAGATCCTGGCCAACAGTATTTAGCTGATATGTTTCTCGCAATCCGACAACTTACGGAAGGGGATTTATTCTTGTTTATAAGTTGACACAGTAAAATACATACAATTGAACTGATTCGTTAGACATGTAGCAGCGCTCCATACAGGGTTTAAGCAGGGTAAGACAAGGGGTATTCAGAGGTCAAGTATTTACTGGGTAATCGCGCAGCGTGCAGCCAGGTAAAGCACTGTACACAGAGGCATAGCTCAGGTAGGTATAGGGTATGGCTGGAGGGAGCGGTCAGGTCAAAAGAGGCCAGCCCGGTATACCTCTCTGTTATTATGGAATTATACACGGTTAATATAAGATTCATAACGGAAAACAAATGTTTGTACACGAAGCTTGGCAAGCGTTAAGTAGAACTCGCGGGAAACCATGAATCCAGTGAATTAAAAAGTTGTATTAAAATTAAAAGAACATCTCAATCATATACAATTAAACACATTGTAACAGCTTCGGTGACCACGTGACCCGACGGTGGGCACAAGGTAATCTGACGATTGCCCGTGTGGTAACAACCCTTGCGTTTTCCTTTCATGATAAACGTAAATATCAAGTGATGTTTTCTTTATTTCGGGTGCGTGCAAAATACCGCAGTCCAGTTACAATTTTTTTCCACCACGAAATAGGACCAACAAATTTTTTTGTTAATTCATAGAAATAAGAATTACGGAATGCCGACCCATTTGGGTCTATATTACAAAGTCGAAAATGATCGCCTTGTAACAGTGTCACAGATTGATTGGAAAAATAAAAAAAATGCTAAAAACAACTCTACATATGTCACACTGAAGCTGTAATCGGAATTCATTTGTATATGCACTATATGCCAACAATTTTGTTGAAAGGGGTGATTATTCAGAAAAATAAATGTTGAATTTAGAGTAAACTATGGTCATCGCTGATTTTATTTTCTTCTTCGGCTTGAGACGCTGAACGAACGCTTTGAAGCATCTTGAGACAAACGCATACTGATAAGAAGGCTGATGCGCTGCCTACGTAGAACACCAGGGTTAAATCTCCTGTCACGTCAACGAATTTACCTGAAAGGTTTAATTAAAATATTAAGTTTGGCGGCCACGTCTAAATATACCGAAAATAAATCATAATTTGATTTTAGAAGTGTTTTAACGTATGTCATTTGCGCCGAAGCTATTGCAGTGTGTTGTGTGTGATTCACACATTCCCTTATTTTGGTAAAACCCATTAATCTACTGATTGCAGGCAATGCACATTAAGTGCCTTGTTTAGGAGCACAACTGACTAGCAAGCGACCAGTTTCGAATATGCAACCATTGGGCTTAAAGGCGACGCACTAATTGACCAAGCTAATCTGTCGAACGAATTTTCGCCGTTCTCTTTATATATTACGACCACGATTTTTATGCACACTGCAACCGCACGAACAACCCATGGGGAAAATACAAAGCTAGACAGTACGACTACAATTGAACAAGTCCATCTCTTACTTACCTATCATTATCGTAGATAGCATGCCCAGTCCGTGAATGGGGATATTGCCGTATCCAAACGCCGCCGTGTATAGTTTAAGTCCGAACAAATCCACGATAAATATGGAATACAATCCATCCAGTCCCCCGCTACTCATGCCCAGCACAACACAACCCCCCATCAATGCATAGTACGAGCGAAGATGGGGCAATACAAGGAAGATCAGGCTCGTACATAGCGTCACGGAAGCCTGAGGGAAGCACCATTTAATGGCCTATCTTATGGCCTATCACACATATTTTGTCAATGAATTCAAAGCAAAACGGTAGCGTAACCGATTGCTTAACGCGATCGATACAAATACCGAATTCTAAAAAAAGGTCTTACTGACGATCCCATTATGGATGCAAAGCTTAGTCTGTTAAAACAGTTCAAAGTTTGACAATAGTTACCACCCACTATTTTACATATTATTTAAGTTTCGACAGATTAAACGAGCTAAGATTGTATGACTATAAGATCTGCCGTCCAGAGCAATGCATTCTCTTTTGGGGGATTGATCGGATGACGCGACTGTTTGATCAAAAGGCCTCCCGGGGAAGATTTCCCCTTTTCTAGGACAGGATATTAGTGTATAACCCCGTGAATGGGAATACGCAATGGACGTTATCACACGGGAAATTATCACACCACCTCGCGCCTACCGTCGGGTTACCGGAGCTATTGCAGTGTGTTGTGTTACGTTCAATTAGTTTTAAAAGAAGCCATCATTCCACACGGTTCTTTAACTAAAACTATATTAGTGACTCTATCACACCACACTGCTATATACATTCTAACTTGACTGCAAGCATGTAATAATCCACTTAATGCGATGTACACCACGGGAACTGAACGTGATAACCTCATTCGAACTTACACAGATGGTGAAGCGTTGTGTCTTCGTAGTTCGATCCATGAATACCCCGTAGATGCACCTTGATACCATCTCCCCACACATTAGCGCGGAGATGAGACTCGACGCCTTCATCTCGTCCAACCCGACTGTAGCAACACGAGTTAGTTGTCAGACAGAATAGCGTGGTAGGCTACCGCCTTGCCTTTCAACAGAAAGGTTGCGAGTTCGAAACTTGTCGCTTGCTAAACGGTCGTGTCTTTGAACAAGGTACTTAACGGACATTGCCTGAACCCAGTAGTATGATGGATTTTATCGAACTTAAAGAAACGTCTTAATCATACACCACAAACACACTGCAATAGCTCCGGTATCCCAACGATGGCCGCGAGTGATATTGAACACATAAATATTTGCCGTAACAATACAACTATTCATCCACTATACTTTGGAGCAAGTACTTACTTGATTGTCCATATGGCACGAGATATATCAAACACGAACTTGACGCAATTGCAAAGAATACCCATGAGAAGGCATAGTAGTAGAACCGGGGATCGGTTAAGATATACAACTCCATTCTTTTGCACAACTTCTGAACACGTTTTTTGAAAGTATCCCCGGAAACATCGGAGGACGATTCTGAATTCCAAATCTTATCGTTGTCGTTCTCGCTATTCGGCGACTGGATCCAGTCCAAACCTTCCACGTCACATCCGGAGTCGTTTTCAGATTCAACGCTGTTTGAGTAACAAGACAATGTTAATCAAAAGGTTTAAAGCATTAAGCCTTATAAAGTCGGCTCCGACAGACTAGTTTAGTCTGTAATGCGTCGCTTTTCAGCCGAAGGGTTGCAGGTCCGAAATTAGCACCTTGGCAAGACAAGTAACGGACATTGCATGAACCCAGTGGATTAATGGGTTCTACCTAATTTAAGGAACGGCTCAGTCAAGCACCACTCGATTACCAGGGCTATTGCGGTGTGTTGTGTATGTTTGAGATGTTTTGTTAATTTGGTAGAACCCATTTTTTCACTGTTGGGTTCAGGCATTGTCCGTTAAGTGCCTTGCCCAAGTACACAACCGACGAGTTTTAAGCCCTTACTCAGTCTTTTCGGCCAAACTAAATGTCCGTTAAGTGCGATCCTTTTACAGTTATATAAAAATAAAAAAAATACCTATTATGCCAGTTATAAGAATGGGAATAAACAGCCAGTCACGTAAGACTGGGAATAGAAACCCACTATTATGTCATATTCATACACATTTGTAGCAAGATTCGCCTTCTTGTTGTTGTTAGGGTCGAACGCGCCCGACAACTTGAAATTTTCGAACGATTTGGTTTCCCGGCGGATTCGATTTCGTAGTTCTGGAGGGAAGTCTTCTGAGAGAATTAGCGGTCGCAAGAGGGCGCCAACCGCCGTGATGTGGAAAAATATCCCGCTGATAAGCTGCGAAATAGTACGGTTGTGTGGCCGAATGGTTAAGGCGACCGATACATATACCGATCACTAAACAAAAACGGTCTAAGTTAAGAGCTCATTATGAGCTCGAAACTTGGCTCGGTGAAAAAAAAAAGAAAAAAAAAGATAAGCTGCGGAATAAACAGTAAGCTCGTGTGGCTGAATGGATAACGATAAAATAAACAGTACGATTGTGTGGTTAAATGATTAACGCGACTGATACATATAACGACTCCTGTACAGAATAGTCCTAGTGGTGAGACCATCATAGGTTTAAAACATGGCTCGATAAAAATGAAAATTGAAAAGAAAAAAAGATTAACATATAATTCTATTTGAATAAGGTTTTGCGATAAGGTCTGGTAAGTCCTTTCGATTATTAGTGGTACGTGGAGCGTACAAATAAGATGTGAAACATACCTTCAATTTACAAATCGCGATGTGAATTTTTACGGTTTTTAATGATTTCTTGTTCACAAGCTTTCATTTCTGGGTTTGTTATTAAATGGAATGTTGCTTATGAATTGGTAGCGCCATTTATTCGACTAAACCAGGGGTGGGCAAATTCTGTAGTCGGCGGGCCAGATGTGGGAAAATGAAGTCCTTGGAGGGCCACATTACAGCGTATGGTTAGATACAGTCTGCGGGCCGGTCAAAATACTTTCACGAGACGGACCGGGCCAGCGGCTGTATGTTGCCCTGCCGGGGGCAAGGAACTCAGCTGACATCGCTAGGATCCAATGGATTAATGGGTTCTATCAAAACTGAAGAACGTTTTATCATACACATTACAATGCAATAGCCAATAAGCAAATGTTGGAGGCGACGTGATCTGACGATTGTTCGTGTGATAACCCCCTTTGAGTTCTCGCAAACTAATCCGACGATTTCTGTGATAACGCTTCAACATGTGTGTGTGTGTGAGGGGGGTGGGTTGTTTGTGTGAGTGTGTGCTGTACATAGGTTGGTTTCGAATCTATTGTCGCCCTATAATTAAATCTATATACGCATAAATACGTGTTGTAATCTAGATCATTTTCAAAACTCGGCATATATATTTAAGGGCCATTAAAAGGTTAAAGCTACACAATGAAAGTTAAGGAGAGCTTCAAATAGACATACGCGGTATTTTGACGAGAAATTGCGGTAATTTAATAATATGTGAGTTATTACCAGTAAGGCGCCTCTCCAGCTGTAGCTGTCAATCATCAATTGGTAGGCGGGGCAATAAACGAAAGCTCCCATTGTAAATCCTCCACATAGCACTTGAGTCGCAAGATTCCGACGGTGGGAAAAGTACCGTGTTATCGCCGTGAAGAGACTGATTACAATCTGCCCCATGCACAAGCCTTAAAACAAAAGGTGTTTTCTAATGAGAAACATAAAGGTGGCATCTTACAGTGACACACGCTTGTATTTCTTTATGAATTGAATATTAAACCTATTGTATGGTCGTGTGGCTGAATAAATGTTTCACCCGACCGATACATTACAGATATTAATATAAAAAAGCGGTCTTGGTGACCCCATCACGGTCTCGAAACTCAGCCAGCTAAAAATGTAAAAGAAAAAACTTTCGCAGCAGCAGGTTAGTTAAAGCGCAGAATATTATTCATGTACTGTTTGCAATATGAAAAAAGGTTGAAAGGTTGTGAGGCAGAATGGTACTCGACCGACACATATACCGATTTCTATGTAAAACAGTCTTTGTGACAAACCTATCATGGTTCATAATTAAGATGGCGTATAACCAATAAATACCTATGCGCGGCAGGATGTGACAAGTGGTACCCTCCCTTATAGTCATTGTTTTTAAACGAGTGTTTTGCTGAGTAACAATGGTGGTGATTTCACAATGTTTGTTTGGTTGAAAGCAACATGTGCTAGGCCGGGCGCTGGTGTTCTTCTTTAGCTGTAACATTTTGTTATAGTGGAGCAGTGCTTTTTGAAATAAAGGTGTTGATTGTGCAACTGCTAGCTGTTTTGTTGGGAAAAAGTTGCCGCTGTACAAAGGGATATGGGCTTACAAGTTTCAAGTAAAAGTTTGAAGGCTTTAAGGGTTGCAGATCCAAGGTTCAATTTTAAGTTGTGAAATCCAGGACTTTTTATGTCAGGATTGTGAGTCAGCTGGTTTTGTGAGGTCAGTTTGCATTGGAGAGATAGGGAGAATAATTGGTTGAACGCCTCCTTAAATGTGCCGAAAAAAAACAAGAAAAAACCTTGCTTTTTAACATATGTATACATGGTAATAAGTTTTAAAATACATGGTAATAAGACCGTTTTACATAAAAATCGGTACTTGAATGGGTTACGTTCGATCAGACAACCATTAAATAATCAATATTTTCAATCGAACTTTTGTGTGTCATACACAACACACTGCAATAGCTTCTGTAAACAAACGGTGGCACGAGATGGTCTGGCAATTACCCATGGTTTTCCCATTCACGAGATATATAATGTTTTTTTCCATTCAGGGCGATACACATGAATAGGCTATATATGGACAACAACATTTAAAAACTACAAATGTCTATCTGGCGATTGCTGAGCTAGGCAGTTTATGCAATTATCGACACTTTAATGTCAACGTACGGGTTTATCAAACAGGTGTTATGACATAACTATGTTGTTTATCAGCACCCCTTACCAGGAATAAACCCAGCTAGAAGTTGCACTTGCCACAACTGTGGGACAAGCGAGGCACTGGCAGTGCAAATTGTCATGACAATACCTGCAGCCATCGTCACACTTCGAAAGCCAAATCTATTCAAAATGGTTGCAGCAAATGGACCTGTCAGGATAAAGAGTTTTATTATGTAACTCATAGCTAAAATGTCTAAACTCGCGACAAAGTAAACAATCCACTAGCTGAGTTGAATCAATATTTTGCGTTTAAAACATGTCTAATGGAACCTTGCTTTGATAAGCTGTGCTTTCATATTACAACATATATATAGCATTTTGCATTACACAATTATCATACACGCTCTATATACTGAATAAATGTCATACTTACAAGATATTCCATACCCAGCTTGGAAAGCGCCATTCATCCATGCCACACTGGCAAAGTCAACCTCATATTCACGCATAAGTGTAAAACACGGAATAACATCTTGAGATCGCAGCGAAGTTAGCACCCGCAATGATAGAACCAAATACGATAACCCACCCCCAACCACCATCCGGTGGGGTTTGGATTTGGTCCAACTGACTTTTTCTCCTGTTGAGCTTTGCCTCAGTCCAAGGCATATTACTTTTTTTATACTGTTCTAAGGTATATTTGTATACTGTTCTTAGGTACACTATACTCACTGTTGAGATAAATACATAATTATTTTATACACTAATACACAAACTGGGGCAAATTATGCTTTTAAGCAGCAAAGCAAGACTATACCGCAGCCTGGCGTGACTTGGCCTGCAAACATTCGATCCAACTTTAGCCAGCTTTCTGACGCACAATACCACTTAACTTTATTTGTTTAAAACAATAACTGCCGACGAACTGAGCGCGAGAACTAGCACGCCGCGGAGTTCAAGCTACATGTGGTGTGGAGCTGTATCCAATGTTTTTAAGTGTGCTAGCTGACATGGTTTGCTTGTTGGTTCAAAGTCCTTGACAATATGTGTCGATGACAGGCGTTACGCTTCGCAAAACACTAACATAAGCTATCGTTCGACAATTACTATCTAAAACGTTCTACAGTAATAGACTAGTCCGGCCCGATGGTCTAGCGGTTAAGTGCGTCGCCTTTCAATCGAAAGGTTGCAGGTGCGAAACTGGTCGCTAGCTAGTCGGTTGTGTCCTTGGGCAAGGCACTTTATGGACATTGCCTGAACCCAGCGGATTAATGGGTTCTATCAAATTGAAGGAACGTGTCTATCATATACAACACACTGCAATAGCTCCGGTAACCCGACGATGGGCGCGAGGTGATCTGAAGATTGCCCGTGTGATAACCCCTGGGGTTTTCCCATTCACGGGGATAAACATGAATATCCTATCCTATCCTATCCTAGTCATACCGATAATTGTTAGTTAAGTAAACAGTGCCTAGGAAAGCACATAGAAAATCAAAGCTGGATTAAGTTAGATGTGGTTTGAAATGAACATATTCTAGCTCGCTACAAACTGTCTATGAACAAAGCGTCGCTTTTGAGAATAAAAAAATCAATAAAATAATACGTCGATACACAGCGTGCACTGCATTTTGTATGGCGATTCTAAACTATATTTCAAAGCCACTGAAATGAGTGTTATCTTATGATCATTATGTTACACGATAACTAATATTGGTTATTAAACAAATAATTTACAATATTATGGGTTGTATATTGTCTTGGCAAATTTGAAGGTTTTTTCAAAGTTTTTACTTTTTTACATTTCGAGCGGATTTTATGTCAATGTAACATCTGTAAATCTGTTTTGACTTAAAATTAATGTTTTTTGAAACGTCTATGTTCATTATTGTGACGTCATTTTAGTAATAATTATCATGCTTTATATTTCCGCAACCTCGTGGTTTGCTTTCTTTTTTGTTCCGATTCCTCTACCGACACATTATACTGAAACAATTTTACTGAATTTGAATAGACCTATATATACGGAAAAAACAGTTGGTAAGCAAATTGATTATTAATATTTGTTGTTTTATTTATGCGTATTTATGTTAAATTGTATGATAGAAAACCGCTGATCGCTGATCGCTGATCGCTGATCGCTGATCGCTGATCGCTGAACGCTGATCGCTGAACGCTGAACGCTCATCAGTAAATAAAGTACCATCAACCAAGTGAGATATCAAGTGTGCGGGCCAGCGCGTTAACACTGTTTTCTCATGTTAAGGACTCGGGTGTTTAATTAAGTATAGGTCGCACCAGATAGAGGCCTTACAGTCAATATTTAACCTTTTTAACCTTAAAAAGAATTCATTACCCTTTAAACATAGAATACCACCTTATCCTACTAATTTTTATAATCTGCGCTATAACTAACCTGCTGCTGCGAATTGAAAAGTCATATTGTTCCTTCGTACAATTCAAACACCTATACATTACTCTTATTTTCGAATCGGTTATATTACGTTTTTTTAAATAAAATTTATAATATTCTATTACACTTGGTGAACCCACAGACGGGTTACCAGAGCTATTGCAGTGTATTGTGTATGAATTACACGATTATTTTAATTTAGTAGAACCAATTAATCCGCTGGGTTCAGACAATTTCAGTTAGGGGGACTTCCCAAGAATACAACCGAATAGCTTAGGGTTGCCATACCGTCCTGAAAGGTTTGAAGGACTGTTACTTGGTCGGTACTTGCCAGGGTTGGCTACAGTTTATTTTTGATTGTTATTCGCTAACTGTATTTGCTAGCACTAGTTCCTTGTTAAAAATACAAAAGTATTATACCACGAAGGTTTACTTTCTTAGACATGACATTTACCAGACATTGCTTTAACCCAGTGGATTAATAAGTTGTAATAAAATTGATGAAACATCTCAATCATATACAACAAATTGTAAACGCTTCGGTGACCTGACGGTGGGCACAAGGTAATCTGACGATTGCCCGTGTGGTAACAACCCTTGCGTTTTCCTTCATGATAAACGTAAATATCAAGTGATGTTTTGTTTATTTCGGGTGCGTGCAAAATACCGCAGTCTAGTTACAATTATTTTTCCACCACGAAATAGGACCAACAAATTTTTTTGTTAATTCATAGAAAAAAGAATTACGGAATGCCGACCCTTCGCCTTGTAACAGTGTCACAGATTGATTGGAAAAATAAAAAAATGCTAAAAACAATGCTGCATATGTCACACTGAAGCTGTAATCGGAAATCATTTGTATATGCACTATATGCCAACGATTTTGTTGAAAGGGGTGATTATTCGGAAAAATAAATGTTGAATTTAGAGTAAACTGTGGTCATCGCTGATTTTATTTTCTTCTTCGGCTTGAGACGCTAACCGAACGCTTTGAAGCATCTTGAGACAAACGCACACTGATAAGAAAGCTGATGCGCTGCCTACGTAGAACACCAGGGTTAAATCTCCTGTCACGTCAACGAATTTACCTGAAAGATTTGATTACTTATTAGTTTGGTGGCCACGTCTAAATATACCGAAAATAGATAATAATTGGATTTTAGACGTGTTTTAACTTCTGTCATTTGCCGTTATTTCCCGTTTTCCAAATTTGTATTAAATGTTTTCATAGTTATATTCACTGTTTGAACACCATCAATATAACATTTCCATACTCTTGTATAGTTATATGAAGCGAAAGTGGGTGGTTTGATACTAGTTGTCACCGAAGACAGACTAGAACAGGGATGTCCAACCTGCGGCCCGCACCTGAGATTTTTGTGCGGCCCGCAAGTCATTTTCACTCCACTTTTTTTTACTCCCATCATATTCACTTCGTGTTTTCATAGTGGAACAAAAATTTAAATAAACTTGTACCGATTGGCTTGGTGGTTAGTGCGGTGCTTTTTAAACAAAGAGCTGTAGGTTCAAACCTTGGCATTTAATAAGTATTTGTCCGATTATCACATGCCAACCTACGGTTTACCGAAGCTGTTGCAGTGTGTTGTGTATAATTCACACGTTCCCTTATTTTGGTAAAACCCATTAATTCACTGGGTTTATCCATTAAGTGCCTTGCTTAAGAACACAACCGACTAGCAAGCGACCCGTTTCTAATCTGCAATCCTTCGCCTAAAAGGCGATGCACTAACTCTACAAGCTAATCTGTCGAACGATTTTACGGCGTTCTCCTTTATATATTACGACCACGTCTTGGGTGCCCACTGTACCCACACAAACAACGCAAGGGAAAATACAAAGCTAGACAGTACGACCACAATTGAACAAATCCATCTCTTACTTACCTATCATTATCGTAGATAGCATGCCCAGCCCGTGAATGGGGATATTGCTGTATCCAAACGCCGCTGTGTATAGCTTAAGTCCGAACAAATCCACGATAAATATGGAATACAATCCATCCAGTCCCCCGCTACTCATGCCCAGCACAACACAACCCCCCATCAATGCATAGTACGAGCGAAGATGGGGCAATACAAGGAAGATCAGGCTCGTACATAGCGTCACGGAAGCCTGAGGGAAGCACCATTTAATGGCCTATCTTATGGCCTATCACACATATTTTGTCAATGAATTCAAAGCAAAACGGTAGCGCGACCGATTGCTTAACGCGATCGATACAAATACCGAATTCTAAAAAAGGTCTTAGTGACGATCCCATTATGGATGCAAAGCTTAGTCTGTTAAAACAGTTCAAAGTTTGACCATAGTGACCACCCACTATTTTACATATTATTTAAGTTTCGACAGATTAAACGAGTTAAGATTGTATGACTATAAGATCTGCCGTCCAGAGCAATGCATTCTCTTTTGGGGGATTGGTCGGATGACGCGACTGTTTGATCAAAAGGCCTCCCGGGGAAGATTTCCCCTTTTCTAGGACAGGATATTAGTGTATAACCCCGTGAATGGGAATACGCAATGGGCGTTATCACACGGGAAATTATCACACCACCTCGCGCCTACCGTCGGGTTACCGGAGCTATTGCAGTGTGTTGTGTTACGTTCAATTAGTTTTAAAAGAAGCCATCATTCCACACGGTTCTTTAACCAAAACTATATTAGTGGCTCTATCACACCACACTGCTATATACATTCTAACTTGACTGCAAGCATGTAATAATCCACTTAATGCGATGTACACCACGGGAACTGAACGTGATAACCTCATTCGAACTTACACAGATGGTGAAGCGTTGTGTCTTCGTAGTTCGATCCATGAATACCCCGTAGATGCACCTTGATACCATCTCCCCACACATTAGCGCGGAGATGAGACTCGACGCCTTCATCTCGTCCAACCCGACTGTAGCAACACGAGTAATTTTCAGACAGAATAGCGTGGTGGGTTAGTGTGTTGCCTTTCAACAAAAAGGTTGCAGGTTCGAAACTTGTCGCTCGCTAAACGGTTGTGTCTTTGAACAAGGCACTTAACGGACATTGCCTGAACCCAGTAGAATGATGTTTTTTTACCGAAATTAAAGAAACGTCTCAATCAACACACTGCAATAGCTACGGTATCCAAACGATGGCCGCGAGGTAAATTGAACGCAGAAATATTTGCCGTAACAATACAACTATTAAACCCCTATACTCTGGAGCAAATACTTACTTGATTGTCCATATGGCACGAGATATATCAAACACGAACTTGACGCAATTGCAAAGAACACCCATGAGAAGGCATAGTAGTAATACCGGGGATCGGTTAAGATATACAACTCCATTCTTTTGCATAACTTCTGGACACGTTTTTTGAAAGTATCCCCGGAAACATGAGCGTCGGAGTTCGGTTCTGAAGTCCAAATCTTATCATTGTCGTTCTCGCTGTTCGGCGACTGGATCCAGTCCAAACCTTCCACGTCACATCCGGAGTCGTTTTCAGATTCAACGCTGTTTGAGTAACAAGACAATGTTAATTGAATGGTTCAAAGCATTAAGCCGTAAGTCGGCTCCGACAGACTAGTTTAGACTGTAATGCGTCGCTTTTTAGCCGAAGGGTTGCAGATTCGAAACTGGTCCTTGGGAAAGGCACATAACATACATTGCCTGAACGCCGTGGCCTAATGGTATCTACTAAATTGAAGGAAACGGCACATTCATGCACAAACACAATGCAATAGCTTTGATAACTCGACGGTGGGCGCGAGGTAATCTAGGCGGTAACGTCTTGCGTTTTCCCACTCACGAAAATACACTTAAATATCCTTTGCTAAAGAAGTAATTGTCAATAATATGAAACATTAGATTGATTAAATATCCGTTCAGCCCAATTACCTGGCAACCGGACATTCCTGTCACCAGCGTTTATGTAAAAAACATAAAACAAAATGTTTTTTTTTCAGAATTTCAGAATCGAAAGAAAAATATAAACACCGTGGAGAAACCCATTAAAGAATAGTACCGTTAATTAAAGTTGTTATATAATATGATTAAATTACATGCATGCATAACTGTGGATTAAATGTAACCTACTGGCATGTAGGGTAGTAACAGAAGGAATTCGGATAGTATAATTCACCACCTCTCGCCCACCATCCGATTACCAGAGCTATTGCAATGTGTTGTGTATGTTTGGGATGTTTCGTCAATTTGGTAGAACCCATATTTTACTGCTGGGTTCAGGCAATGTCCGTTAAATGCCAGTACACAGGCGACGAGTTTGAAGTAAAACCCTTACTCAATGTATCCGGCCAAACTAAATGTCCGCTAAATGCAATCCTTTTTAGTTATACAAAATTAAAACAAAACTATTATGCCAGTTATAAGAATGGGAATAAACACCCAGTCACGTAAGACTGGGAATAGAAACCCACTATTATGTCATATTCATACACATTTGTAGCAAGGTTCGCCTGCTTGTTGTTGTTAGGGTCGAACGCGCCCGACAACTTGAAATTTTCGAACGATTTGGTTTCCCGGCGGATTCGATTTCGTAGTTCTGGAGGGAAGTCTTCTGAGAGAATTAGCGGTCGCAAGAGGGCGCCAACTGCCGTAATGTGGAAAAATATCCCGCTGATAAGCTGCAAAAGAAACAATACGATCGTGTGGTTAAATGATTAACGCGAGTGATACATGTAACGACTCCTTTACAGAATAGTCCTAGTGGAGAGACCATCAAAAAGATTAACATATAATTCTATTTGAATAAGGTTATTGCGATAAGGTCCGGTAAGTCCTTTCGATTAGTATTGGTACATGAAGCGTACAAAAATAAAGATGTGAAACAGACCATAAATTTAGAAATCGCCATGTGAATTTATGTTTTTTTATTGATTTCTTTATCTAAAGCTTTCTTTCTGGGTTTGTTATTAAATGGAATGTTGCTTATACAATATGGTAGTGCCATTTATTCGACTAAACCAAAGGTGGGTTCTTTAGTCGGCGGGCCAGATGTGGGAAAATGAAGTCCTAAGTTGGCCAGATTATTACATGATTAGTATTCAATATCTTAATTACAGGGTATGGTTAGATACAGTCTGCGGGCCAGTCAAAATCCCATCACTTCCCGAAGAATGCCCGGACTATGTTGCCCATCTCTGGACTTTGCGACGGAAATATTAATTTTACATTGGTTGACGTAGTTCTTGGCGCACTTTGCAAGGAACTTAACTGACATCCTTTGCTGTACATTACTATTCATAATGGTATATATTGTTGTTGTTTGTAAAAATGTGATGTCAGCATAACAATTAAATAAATTGAAAAAATTGACATCGGCGTGATCTAATGGATTAATGGGTTCTATTGAACCTGAAAAACGTTTTTATCATACCCAACACATAGCCAGTAAGCAAATGTTGGGGGCGAGTTAATCTGACGATTGTCCGTGTAAGGAACCCTCTGAGTTCTCGCAAATTGATCCGACGATTTCTGTGACAACGTTCCAACATTTGTCCATTGTGTGTGTGTGTGTGTGTGTGTGTGTGTGTGTGG
>CH002367.1:377707-391640 GCA_000149265.1 Ciona savignyi
GTGTGTGTGCCAGTGTGTGTGTGTGTGTGTGTGTGTGTGTGTGTGTGTGTGTGTGTGTGTGTGTGTGTGTGTGTGTGTGCAGTCCGGATCTATTTTTCTCCCTTATAGTTCTCACCGCGTGTTTCCAAGTTAGTTAAATATTTAAATCTATACACATGAATAAGTGGTTAAAGCTACACACTGAAAGGTAAGGAAAGCTTCAAATTGGCATACGCTCTATTTTGACGAGAAATTGCGGTAATTTAACATGTATTACCAGTAAGGCGCCTCTCCAGCTGTAGCTGTCAATCATCAATTGGTAGGCGGGGCAATAAACGAATGCTCCCATAGTGAATCCTCCGCATAACACTTGAGTGGCAAGATTCCGACGGTGGGCAAAGTACCGTGTTATCGCCGTGAAGAGACTGATTACAATCTGCCCCATGCACAAGCCTTAAAACAAAAGGTGTTTTCTAATGAGAAACATAAAGGTGGCATCTCAAACACACTTGTGTTTGTTTATGAAAGATTGAACCTATTGTATGGTCGTGTGGCTGAATAAATGTTTCACGCGACCGATACATTACAGATATTAATATAAAAACCTATCTGGGTGACGAGTCAGCCATCTAGAAAACGTTATAAAACGAAAAAAGAAAAACCAAAAATTAAAACCCGTTTTCAATATTTGAAAGGTTGTGTGGCAGAATGGTTACTCGACCGACACATATACCGATTTCCATGTAAAACAATCTTAGTGAAGAACCTATCATGGTTCATAATTAAGATGGCGTATAACCAATTAAGACCTCTATGCGCGGCAGGTCGTGACAAGTGGTCCCCTTTGTCATTTTTTAAACTAGTGTTTTGCTGAGTAATAATGGTGGTGATTACCCAATGTTTGTTTGAAAGCAGCATGTGCTAGGCTTCGCGCAGGTGTTTAAATGATTTTGAGTGACAGCTGTTTGTAAGGTGAGTTTGCATCAGAGAGATAGGGAGAATAATTAGTTGAACGCCTCCTTATGTGTACCGAAAAAAAAACAAGAATTAACTTGCTTTTTAACATATGTAAGTTTTGAATGCATGGTGATAAATTGTTTTACATAAAAAAATCGGTATTTGAATGGGTTACGTTAACCATTCGATCAGACAACCATTCATTAATCAATATTTTCAATCGAACTTTTGTGTGTCATACACAACACACTGCATTAGCTCCTGTAAACCAACGGTGGCACGAGATGATCTGGCAATTACCCGTGGTTTTCCCATTCACGAGATATACAATGTTTTTTCCATTCAGGGCGATAAACATGAATAGGCTATCCTATATAAGGACAACATCATTTAAACACTACTCACTATGTTGTTTAACAACTATGTTGTTTATCAGCACCCCTTACCAGGAATAAACCCAGCTAGAAGTTGCACTTGCCACAACTGCGGGACAAGCGAGGCACTGGCAGTGCAAACTGTCATGACAATACCTGCAGCCATCGTCACACTTCGAAAGCCAAATCGATTCAAAATGGTTGCAGCAAATGGACCTGTCAGGATAAAGAGTTTTATTACGCAACTCATAGCTAAAATGTCTGAACTCGCGACAAAGTAAACAACCCACTAGCTGTGTTGAATCAATATTTTGCGTTCAAAACATGTCCAATCGAGCCGTGCGTTGATAAGCTGTGCTTTTATATTACAACATATAGATAGCATTTTGCATTACACAATTATCATACACGGTCTATATACTGAATGAATGCGATACTTACAAGATATTCCATATCCAGCTTGGAAAGCGCCATTCATCCATGCCACACTGGCAAAGTCAACCTCGTATTCACGCATAAGTGACCCGTAAAACACGGAATAACATCTTGAGATCGCAGCGAAGTTAGCACCCGCAATGATAGAACCAAATACGATAACCCACCCCCAACCACCATCCGGTGGGGTTTGGATTTGGTCCAACTGACTTTTTCTCCTGTTGAGCTTTGCCTCAGTCCAAGGCATATTACTTTTTTATACTGTTCTAAAGTATATTTGTATACTGTTCTTATGTACACTATAATCACTGTTGAGATAAACACAATAATTCCTTTATAGACTAATACACAAAACTGGAGCCAATTATGCTTTTAAGCAGCAAAGCAAGACTATACCGCAGCCTGGCGTGACTTGGCCTGCAAACATTCGATCCAACTTTAGCCAGCTTTCTGACGCACAATACCACTTAACTTTCTTTGTTTAAAACAACTGAGCGCGAGAACTGGCACGCCGCGGAATTCAAGCTACATGTGTTGTGGAGCTGTATCCAATGTTTTTAAGTGTGCTAGCTGACATGGTTTGCGGTTGGTTCAAAGTCCTTGACAATATGTGTCGATGACAGGCGATACGCTTCGCAAAACACTAACATAAGCTAATGTTCGACAATTACTATCTAAAACGTTCTACAGTAATAGACTATAGTCATACTGATAATTGTTAGTAAAGTAAACATTGGCTAGAAAAGCACAAAGAAAATCAAAACTGGATTAAGGTAGATGTGGTTTGAAATGAACATATTCTAGCTCGCTACAAACTGTCTATGAACAAAGCATCGCTTTTGAGAATAAAAAAATCAATAAAATAATACGTCGATACACAGCGTGCACTGAATTTTATATGGCGGTTCTAAAATATATTTCAAAACCACTAAAAAGAGTGTTACCCTATGATCATTATGTTACACGATAACTAATAACGGTTATTGAACAAATAATCTACAATATTATGGGTTGTATATTGTCTTGGCAAATTTAAAGGTTTTTTTAAAGTTTTTATATTTTTACATTTCGAGCGGTTTTTATGTCAATATTTAACCTTGTTAACCTTAAAAAGAATTCAGTACCCTTTAAACATAGAATACATTTTACTAAGTTTATAATATTCTGCGCTATAACTAACCTGCTGCTGCGAATTGAAAAGCCATATTGTTCCTTCGTACAATTCAAACACCTTCTATACATTACTCTTATTTTCAAATCGGTTATATTGCGTTTTTTTAAATAAATTTTATTTTATAATATTTTATCACACTCGGTGAACCTAACCTTGCAGGGAATTTCCTGTTATATATGACCAAACAACGCTTACTGTGATGTCATAAAGGCAAATAGTAAAGCGTAATTAGTTGGTCAAATTGAATCTCTCTCTATTTCTACCACATTTTCGTTATGAAGAAAGCGGTTATAAATGAAGCAAGCTATATTTAGTTACTTATTAATAGACAGGTTCGCTGGACACGTGGCCCAGTTATTTCAGCAGCAGGCCAGTGGTCAAACATGGTTATTAATTACTAGGTCAATGCTCGGTTTATATTGGAATTCTCGCCATGTGTCTGAAACATTAACGAATGTTTTGAACAGTAATAACACAGTAAGTGTATTTTAGTTTGCACACTACGAAAAACACACGAACAATCTCAATAGCATATAGCAAATGGTGCAAAAAACGGGAATATGCAAGTAGAAGCTGTTCTGTATCGATCTTCTTTTGTTTGACCACAAACCCCTTTTTAGACTGAAAAGCGCTTACTGCAGCAATCTGACCACGTTGTGTTATGAGTTGCCAATAGCTTACGGCTGTGTAAAACAAAATTGATAAATAAAGTCGACATTTGTTACTGATAAGCTTGGTGGGTTAGTACGAAGCCTTTTGATTTGATTGAAACTGGTCGCTAGCTAGTCAGTTGTCTCCTTAGGCAAGGAGGCACTTAACGGACATTGCCTGAACCCAGTGGATTAATGATTTCTACTAAATTAAAGGAACGTGTGAATCATACACAGCACACTGGCAGTGGCACTGCAACAGCTCCGGTTACTCGACGGTGGGCGCGGTGTGATCTGACTATTGCTCGTGTGTTACCGCCCATTGGTTTTCCCATTCACGGAAATAGACACGAATATAATAACCTATACATTCACCGTCAATTATTTTAAATAACCATTTTATTTAGTTACTTGTATTTAAAATATGGGTTAGTGCGACGCCTTTGAAGCGCTATACAGTTTAAAAAGAGAGAATATGTCCCAAAAAGGTTTGTCGTCAAACGAAAGTAGGTAGATATCGAATAGCAGCAATAGCTTCTACCGGATATGTTTTCGTAAAATTTGCCTTTAAACGTTATTATTACCACACTGTTTCAATATTTGTTCAATAAACAACTACCTGTGTACTCACATTTTAATGGTACAATTACTTGGTAATAATTATAGTGTGGGGAACTAATATTTAACCAAGGGGAGAGTTACTGGAACTATTTTTAGGATAAGTGTGTTGTGATGAATTAAAACATTGCTTAAGTTTAATTAAACCAAAACTAACAGCCGATAGCCTTTGTTATAAAACCTATCTATATATATATATATAACTGCTCAAATACCAAGTTTTTGATAATGGTTTAACTTTTTTTAAACTCTGTGATCTATTGAATTCAAATTTTAAAAATCGTTTTTGATTGTACAGTAATCTGTACTTCAAAGGAACGGAAAAGTAATATACAATGGTAAAGACTTTCTAAAGTAACTTATAGTTTTTTGATTGGTTTCAACTGAAATTTGATTTCAAAATGTTTTAGTGGTAAAATGACAAATCTGTTAACTAGTTAACCAACGTACAGTTCTGATACATAGTCCACTGATTTAGTCAATTTCTTTAATACTGGGGCAAAAAATGAATAAACTAAATATAAACCTCTGCAAATACAATTCTTTCAAAAAACAAGCGTTTGTGAAAGTTTATTAACATACAAGTATATGTATACATCAAATAAAATTAGGAACAAAACATCAAACAGGACTTGTATTATAGACTTTACATCGCATGAATAATGGTAATATACAGAGGAAGCATAACAACTGCATTGTAGCGTAATGCATTGCAAATAAAACCAGAGTGTTATAGTTAGGTATTTACCGGTTTTCTGAACACTTGGGGCAGTATATATTGTTTTAAGCTCCCAAATCTTGATATTTATATTATGTTACACTACCATACCAATGCTGATCCAACCGACACCAGAAAATGCAGCCTAAATAATGTGCAAGGATAAAACTAAAACCATTAAAGGGTATAAAATTTACAAGTAAACAAAAACTACGCTATACACCACAGAAACCCTCCGCCCTTTTTTAACATTAACATATTGTGGTAGTTGTGTTCAAAATACTGTCAAATACACATGAACTGCTACTAAGGTTGGTTTACATCAGTATTTGTTAATTCCAAAAAGCCGAACACCATGCAACTGTGGCAACTTTGGCAGCAGGGAAAGCAGCAGAATAATTGTGTTGATGACAAAATGGGTGAATTCATATTTGGAGTAGAAACTGGCAAGAATATACAGCACAATTGGAGTGGTCATGAAGAATTTTCTGGCTGCTGTGAATTGCGTGCCAGAGTCCATCTGTTCCCAATGGGTTGAATATCGATATTTTCCCTGATCCGAGGTTTCAAACGGTGTTCCTTTGATTGTGTGGAGGAATAGATACATTCCAACTCCGTGTACGACATTTGTAAGTGTCCATGCAACTGACGTAGTGAACCAAGGCATACTTAGAAGCACAAGGTGCATAAACGCAGTGAGTAGAGCATAAGTGACCCAAATCCCAGGACTATTCCACACAACTGTGTTAGGATTAGCAACTTGGTTTGTGGTCCCCGTATGCATTTTTAAGTTTTCTTAAACACAAACTTACTACAAACATTCGCTCTCTGCAAGGTATTATACTGTTATTTAATACTAAACATAAAATTACAAGTAGAACCAGAATCATATAAATAGTAATGGCATACAAAAAGTATTCTTTAAGAGAAAAGTAAATGGAAGGAAACACAATAAAATATATATTATGGGGTTATGTTAAATATTTATGGCTGTATTTTCAGCTTTAATTATAGAAACCAATGTATTTTCAGCTTTAACTATAGAAACCAATGTATTTTCAGCTTTAATAATAGAAAACTTTTGTTTATCCCTGTGAATGGAAAAATGCAAGGAGCGTTTACACACAGGCAATCGTCAGATTACCTTGGGCTAACCGTCGGGTTAACAGAGCTATTGTAATGTGTTGTCTATGATTTACATGTTCTTTAAATTTGATAAAAGCCATCATTCCACTTAGTTCAGACAATGTCCGTTAAGAGGTGTGCCCAAGTACACAACTTACTAGCTAGGACACAACTTACTAGCTACCAGTTTCGAACCTGCAATTCTTCGTCTAAAAGGCGATGTACTTAACCATGAAACATTTTTTTCGTGTAGCATTGCCATACTTCTTACTTGATTAGAGAGGTACTAATTCTTTTTAGCGTCCCATTCAAACTTTTAAACAAGTGTATATTGTATAGGTCTTCTTTAAAAGTATTATATAACGTAAAATGTTGATTGCTTCTTTAAAGTTAAACATAAATCAATCAAACTAAAATATTACAGGGAAGGAACAGCGAAAGACATAAAATCTACATAATGTAGCATTACATTATCCAACAAAACTAAAAAAAATTAGCTAATCCGCCATTTTTTCATTTGCCATCTGCCAGCAGATACAATTTTATTTTTGTTTGCAGATAAAACGCATATGACATTCCCGCTACAAGCGACGATCTGTCCCATTTTCATGCCGCTACAAGCGATGAAAAATTGGCGGATCCGGTGAATTTTTGAAGCAACAGGAATTGAATTTAACTAATTTAGGCGTTTCGACAATTTTCAATGATCGCTGCTTGCGGGGTTGGTTGAAAAAAGGTGTTTTCGACAAGTATCTAAATTTGAACGCAAGAAATTTTGCACACAAGAGAAAAATATTCTGTAAATAAAATAAACTCCAAGAAAATTATTAAAGGAATACATATATGTATGTAAAATTGATAGGCTATCCTGATGTGTTGTCAACTACATTCCCACATCCCCGTGAATGGAAAAACGAAGGGGGCGTTACCACGCAGGCAATAGTCAGATTAACTCACGCCCATCGTCGAGTTAATAGTATATTGTAGCATGGTAAAAAGGCTAGGATATTGCAATTGCTATAGTTTGTTGATCAAATTAAATCATTAGGTTCGCACAACTACCGCTAAGTGCCTTACCAACAGTCTAAAGCATGGGGGAGCAACTTCTCCAGTCGGCGGGCTAAATGTGGGAAAATAAAGGCGTTGGTGGGCCGGGTTGTTACTTGAATATTATTTAATATCTTAAATATAGGGTATGTTTACATACAGTATGCGGGCCAGTCAAATCCCTTCACGGCCTGAACCGGGCCGTATGTTGCCCAGGTCTGGTCTAAATGCTATTTTACTTTTTTACCGGTTTAAATTTTAAACCCATGATGGACTCGTTACACAATCTGTTTTTATATAAAAATCGCTATATATGTATCGGTCTTTTTAGCCATGGGTTACACAACCCTAGAGTCTTGGCCTACACTTTAGCACTGTCCGGTCGGTTAGTCTGGCGGTTGAGTGCGTCGCCTTTCAGTCGAAAGGTTGCAGGTGCGAAACAGGTCGCTATCCAGTCGGTTGTGTCCTTCGGCAAGGCACTTCACGGACATTTCCTGGACCCAGCGGATTAATGGGTTTTACCAAATTAAAGGAACGTGGCTATTATAAACAATACACTGCAATAGCTCCGGTAACCGACGGTTTGTTGCGAGGTGATCTGAAGATTGCCCGTGTGTTAACCCCCTTGGTTTTCCCATTCACGGGGATAAACATGAATATCCTATCCTATCCTATCCTACACCACGCATGAGGTCGCAGCTGGTTTGATGAAACGAGTTAAAGTCTGTTTAATCAAAACAATTACTACAGTTGATATGCAAATAAAAAGAAAGTGCAAGTTATTTATATTTTACTTTTGCATTATTAAACGACAACTTTCCATTGGTCCCGCCAACTAGCTTGTTGGATAAGTGCGTTACCTTTTAGCCGAAGGGTTGCAGATTCGGAACTTATCAATAGCTAATCCGTTGTGTCAAGGCACTTAACGGACATCGCATAAACCCAATGGAATGATAGGTTTTACTAAATTGAAGGACCATTTGAATCATACTCAACACATTGCAACATTTTCCGTAAACCGATGGTGGGCGCGAGGTAATCTGACGATTTCCTGTATGAGAATGCAACCATGTGTTTTCCCATTCCCAAGATTAAAACGTAAATATTCTATATCCATTGTATCAAGCCAACCTCTGCATAAGTGGTTTTACAGGAAACTTTTCTAAAAAGACTAGATGTAATTATTTTCATTTTAATTTACAAACTTTTTTCAATCACCCATTTTTTTCAATCACCCACATCTCGCCATACCTATATTACTCAATTTGATTATTAATGCGTTTTAATGACGATCGTGTCGCGGTATTTTTCCTGCTTTCGATTTTTCAATATAATTTGTTGCTTATTTCACCTTGGAAATGAAAAATAATCGACCGTGGGAAAATTCGTGACGAATGCGGATGCACACGACATGTGAATTTGAACCGGTTTGTTGTGTATACGTCAATCAGCTGGACTATGTCTGGTATTGTAGAATGTTTGATCGCTTCCGTATACAGCTGTGCATACAGCCATTTCGCAGAATTTTTAAAATACCATGAATGAATGTAACAAAAAACTACATTTGGCAGTAGTCTTTGTCTTTATGTAAATACGCTGCGTTTTTAATGTAAGATCATGAAACCACCGGTTTTAAAACTTGGAGGTATTTTATGCATTTTTATATTCTGTATAAATTATTGTTTGGCCGAGGATTATTACGAAGTTTTGGGCATTTCAAAAGATGCATCTCTTAAAGAAATTCGAAAAGCATTTAAGAAATTGGCGCTTACAATGCACCCCGATAAAAACCCAGTAAGTTTCAATTGCTTTTAAAATTTAGAAAATTTTGGCCTTTTTTATGTAAGTTTTTGGTTTAAATTATTGCTTTAAAACTTAATATAATTACTTATTGATCAAGTACGCTATTAGAATTATTTCCAAGTGTCTTTCTAGATGGCAATTTAGGATAGGATATTCATTTTTATCCCTGTGAATGGGAAAACTAAGGGGGTTAACACACGGGCAATCGTCAGATCACCTCACGCCCATCGTCGGGTTATCGGAGCTATTGCAGTGTGTTGTGTATGGTTAAGACATTCCTTTAATTTGGTAGATCCAATTTATCTACTAGGTTCAGGCAATGTCCGTTAAGTGCCTTGCGCAAGGACACAACCGACTAGCTAGCTACTAGTTAGCGAACCTGATAAGATATTGATAGGTATTTCTTAGGATGTGAACCTGTATTGGTAGAGCTGGATAAATGCCACTTTTTAGTTTAACATATTATACGCATAACACTAAAAGGGAGGGAAATTGCTCACTAAAAAAATATGCAATCTAAGTTTTCCAAAAACTCATTCCCCTTACACTAACCCTATCTTCCTCTTCTTTATTTAAGTGAGCAGTTTCTCTCTTACTCTCTCCTCTTCCCCTCCTTTTAAGTTTTGCCCCATTAAACTAGGTTAAGGTGATATCTGGAAAGTGGAAAGTGCACTGTTGATTGACACACTTGACTAGCTAAGGGATGGTTTCGATCCCACCTCCTTTCGGCTGACAGTCCAACACACTACCTATTAACTCTTTCCGTCCCAACTCGCCATATATGGCGAGTTGGTGGGAAAACATGGTATCCCGCCTGTACATAAATGGATGCAAATCTAAAAAACGATTTCTCCGCAATGCGTAATGGTAGAGACCTCAGCTATGGCTCATTCGATCAAGGAAACCCTATATTTTATTCTCTGTAATTTTCGTGGAGAAATATTAAAAATGCGAGGAGTGATAGCCTTTCTTTTTCAAGGCTTCGCCTCTTATTTCTATCGATTTTACACGAATTTACAAGTGACTAACTCAGCCAATAGGAGTCGCGTTAACTTGCGGAGAAGCTCTTTTTGTCACAGCAAGTCTTTCTTTACATTCTCTGTGAATTTCGTGCCGTTGAGAAAAAAAGGAGAGCGTTGGTGACGTTTTCGCAGCAGGCGTTTATGCTTCGTGTTCACCACAAGCATGAATCCAGCTGGGCCTGCTGAGCGCACGATAAAGAAAAAGGCGGCGAGACTAGCTAGTTCGGTGTGCCCTGCTTTGAAGAATATTGGATATAGTATTTGTGTTTGTTTGCTTTTGTATGCCATTTTTACACTTCCTTCACTGTTCTTATTTATACTTTTTACTATTTTAGTTCTACAAAACTAAAAAACTTCAATGCGTTTTGGTTCAATTTTTCATAATATAGTCAGAATAAAGATAAATTTCAATTAGGAATAGTAAAAAAACTACTGAAGATACAAATACAGGTCAAATTTTCCTGAGTACAAAAACTATTAGACAATCTACATTCCAATTTTCATATCATATTGGGCCATACCAATAATTAGTGCAGTATTTCGTTTGTCAGTGCACCTCAAAATTTTTAAAGTCGAGCAGAATTTTCTTTACATAAAAAGTGGTGTTCACTAAAGTTTATATAATATATTCTTTATTGGAGGTAGATTCTAGGTGTGCGGTTTGTTTAAAAGAGGGATAAATTATCTTTCCAACCATACTAAATATTAAATCATAGCATAAATTTGAGAAAAACTGTGCTAATTTGAAAATGACCAAAAATTGTAAAAAACACTGCGGGACAGCATGTTTAAATTAATGCATTTGGCCGGGAGTGAAAGAGTTAAGCTAACTTGCCATTCTATTAAATCAGCCTCTATCATTTCAATTCAATTTTATATGTCCAACTTTCAAGTTGCAGAGTAACCCCTCAAAAATAGTAGCAACCATAATAATGTTTTAAGTAATGTAATTTTATGTTTTTATATTTAAACTATAATAATAATTAAATAATAATTAAATAATAATTTAAGTCGAAAATGCACTGATAAACCCTATTTTCCTTCAGCATGACGCTGAAGCACATAATAAGTTTGTGAAAATCAACGGGATATACGAAGTGCTGAAGGATGAGGATTCAAGGAAGAAATACGACAAATATGGGGAGGAGGGATTGAAGGATAAGGGACCTGGAGGGGGAAGATACGAGAGTTACAACTACTACAGGGATGAATTTGGTGGGTGGATGATAAATTTAAGTATTTTAGGTATATGTACAATTGAAGAGAAATGTTCTTTGTGATATTGGAAAGTATAAACAAAATACCGGTATTTGTGTATACACAATATAATTATGATGCATTAAAAGTATTGAAGTTGTAATTTTTCATAACTTTGCTTTAGATTATATATTCACTTTAATCTTTAGATAACCCTATATCCCCAGTCTAGTTGCTAAAGCTATTGAATTGTTAAGAATTACCTTCAATTTTAGGGGAATTAGATTCCACTGGATTAAATGTTTGTAATGGAATGATGTGGTAATAGCCTAAACCTTGTTAGTTTTGACAGGAGCACAAAAGTTAATCTAATGGTAAAATCTGCATTTTAGAATGACCGTGCTACTGTGAACCCACCCATACTAATGTATATTGTCTCATTGTTAGATTTAAATCATTATGTTTAAGTGAATTTTACCTAAATTTCAGTTCCATTGAGGGGGTGCCTTTCATTAGTACAGGATTGCTTGGAGCGCTTGGATCGCTTGGATTGAGTGCTTTAATCCTACAAGCTATTCAAACGATTCTGTAATAATTGGAGGTAGACACACTTTCAGTGTATCAGAGGTGCAATTTGAAAATTAAGGATACAATTTTCACCACTAGCACTCAGAACTTTACGCCTATTACTGTACCACACAGACTGGATATTTGAAATAAATCATTATGATCACCAGGTATTTACGATGATGATCCTGAGGTCGTTACATTGGATGGAAGTGACTTCGGTTTGTATGGAAACTTCATTATTTTTATTTAAGATCGATTAGGGCTGCAAAAAAAAGTTTTTATGGTTAACCGTCACGTCAAATTTTAACCGTTTTTTAACGTTACTTTCCGCCCACATTTAATTGGGCGTAATTTCGTTTTAATAATCTTCAAATATACATAACTCCATTCAGACGCTGATTGTTTGATTATTAACTCAATATTACGCATTACAATCAAAGTTATACTATGTGTCTTAAGGTGACGTTTAAAAACTATAAAGTAACACATAAATAAGACCCGATAATGCCGGTAATCACGCGTGTTATTTCTTTGCTCCCCTTTACGGCTGCCTGAACTTTTTTGCCAAAAACGGTGCCGATTTGATGGTTAGTTTAAAGAAAATCGGTTAACGGTTAACCAATTATTTTTACATTAGTTAACCGTTTTTTAAATTAACCGTTAATTCGCAGCCCTAAGTTCAATCAATGAATAAGGAAGTATGGAGCTAGGGATATAATGAAATTTGTACTTATTTTTCCAACACATTGTAATGGTATTGGCTTTAATATTACTACAATGTAGGCGGTTTTGGGAGTTTTTCGGCTAGTCGGTTGTGTCCTTGGGCAAGGCAGTTAGCAGACACTGCCTGAACCCAGCGGATTAATAGGTTCTACTAAATTGAAGGAATGTGTGTATCACACACAAAACACTTCAATAGGTCCGGTAACCCGGTAGTGGGTGCGAGGTAATCTGATCATTCCATGTGTGTAAACGCACATTGCGTTTTACATTCTCAGTAATAAAATAAGAATATCCATATTCATCGGAAATATCCTCCCCATTCACCCCCCGATCCACCACAGATGCAGCAGTGAAATCCGGGGAAGTTTGGTTCGTTAACTTCTACTCCCCACGTTGTTCCCATTGTCATGACCTCGCTCCAACGGTGATTTTACTTTTATCATTTATTCGAAAACTTAAAGTGTTAAAATTCTCAATATAAAAATTGGTAAAAAATTTTCATAAACGTTTAAATAATTTTAAATTTTAATTATTTCAATAACTTGGGTTTGTTAAAAACGTTTGCTTAAAATGTTTTAAACCAAATCTTAAGTTTTAAATTAATATGTATATATATTTAGGTAATTTTTTTTTTTTATTAAATATATAAAAAAAAATGTATAATTCGATAAAAAAAGTTTAACTTGACAATGCCCAAGTAAATATTTATAATATATATTGGCCATATTCATAGATAACATATACTTTATAGAAATAATGCCATTTTGTTTCCTAAAAGTGGAGAAATTTTGCGGAAGAGTTCAGTGGAGTTATAAATATTGGAGCCGTCAATTGCCACGACAATAGATGGACGTGCAATCAGAAAGGCATACATAGCTATCCCTCGTTAATGTTATTGCTTAAAAATCAACGGGTATGGGGCAGCATGGGTTGTGTGTGCATGAGCTGCATTTTGCTGATTATCAGTTTGAGTGAAAGAAGACTTCTAAAATTAAAGCTTGAATCTTTGGATTAATATTCTTAATTTCTTCCTGGTTTTAAGCATGAAGTATGATTTTGCATGCAATAATATCTGAATCAATTCAAGAAACAGCTAATGCATTAATCCAATTTTAGAAATCAAGTTTTGCTTTCAGAGAAAGAACCGTAGGTTAATAACAACCAGGCTCTATCTGCGCTTATTTTTATAACCGTCGGACAGTTGAGATAGAAAATGACAGTGTCAGTTTCTTGAGATGGGAATTCCTGTAAACACAAATTTAAAACTTAAAAAAAAAACTGTTTTTGTCAAAGATTTGATACCGAAATGTGAATACGACAGTCCTGGTGTTGTGAAATCATTTATAATGCTTATCTATGGTTTTTTACTGCATATTGACACACAGATGACTACATACTTCAGGATTCTATATTCTACTAAGTATAACCGTTAATTTAAAAGAAATATATTTTATTTAGTTGTAAAAGCTAAATATCAGACTTTTCGGAGTTTACATAAAAATTAACCTACGGAAGGGTAGCTTAGATTTATACATTTTTGA
>CH002367.1:403299-416616 GCA_000149265.1 Ciona savignyi
CTTTCGATCTATATCTGGTAAATTAAGTATTATCCCACGATAGTAGAAGCTGGTAGGTTTCGAATTCGCACTTTTCCGTGTTCTAACAAAATGCTCTCCAGAATGAGCTGTTGTGTTTAACATATTAAATTCAAACTTCTGATTTAATTCTGCGTTCCCAACAGGATCCAGATGAAATAACTGATCAGGTCGAAGGGTTTATAAAACCTTACGTTGAATCTCAAAAGTCGACTAAAAAGGTAAAAATGTTGCGTTTTCTTCAGACATTTATTTAATTTGGTAAAAATTTTGTTTTTAAATACTTGGAAAAATATTTTAAGAACTTCGTAAACTGGTATACTAAATTCTGTTTTATCAAAACATTTGATCTTAACCTGAATACCTAAAATATAATCGTTAAAAAATATTTTTCTTCAGATTTTTTTTGTTTAAACATAACACTAGTTTTTTTAGCTGTAACAAACAGGAATAAGTAAAAGTAGGCAATGGGGAAAGAGGGGAAACTGCAAACTAAAATGAAGATTACAGGGTTAAGGTTATGGTTGGGGTTAGAGTAAGGGTTGAGATTATTATTTTAGGGCAGGATTATAATTAGTTCCCATAGTTGAAGTGAATAGTTTCCCACCTTCCCCCTTTCCTTCATTAAGTGTTGCTCTGTACAAACTTAAAATTTATTCTATAAACTAAAACGTTATTCTCTATGGCAGGATGAGTTATAACACAAGTGGAACCGAATATTTAGTCGAAGCTGTAGAACCTTTGCACAGTGAAGCTGAAGCGGCAGTTATTACACAACAAGTTTCATTGTTTACTACTTATGACGTATATTAGTGACTTTGTGTTGACCAAATGCCTTTTTTGTAACAATGAACTTTGTATATTATTTATGACGTCATCAAGTGCACATTATAGTACGTAATATATTAGATTAAAGGCCGTGAGTTATCGAGGCTCTAATAGGGCTTTGTGCATTATATTGCGTTATTTGTTACACTACTAGTTCTTACACTGAGTTAAAATGTACACCATTTAACTATTGAGTAATAAACAAGCGAATTGGATTGAAAAATAAGCTTTTAAGTCGTTTTATTTGTTCGTTTAAAAACAAACGTTCAAAGTATGCGCACTATATTATAACTCAAAAGAGGGAAAAGGGCAAAACAGCAGTTATTTAGACCTAAAAATATTAAATTTAGACGTTGTAAAAAATATAGGTTATCTTCCGTAAAACTCCCCCCAAAAATCAAAATAAAATGAGAACATTTAGTTAGGACCATATTTAAATCAAGCAGAGTCGCTATAATAATCGTTAAGTAAAGATAACCTTGCAGTAGTGAGTCGACTGTCGGGGAAGCTTGTGTTTATTATTACAATATTATTGTTTGTTATATGATATAAAAATAATTGTAAAAGTATGAATATACACTTTGTATATAATTGGTTACGTTAAAATTTAATTTTAACCTTTTTTTAACTCTACACCGTGTTAATTACGTGAATTAAAAATACAGTGCAGCTTTTCGGGCCAGATATATAATACAAGAAAAATCAAAAAATTAGTTAAATCTCTATAGAAATGCACAGTGAGTTTATACTGCAGTTATTACACAACAAGTTCGATTGTTATTAGTTGTGACGTGTTTTGTAACTTTGCGTTGACACAAAACCTTTTTTCGTAACAATGTAAGTTGTTTATTATTTATTTATTATTTTACTTGTTCCAGTATTATAACGGGATATAAAGTGGGTATTTACTTGAAATAAATACATCGATTTATAAATGCAAGGCCCTGCTCATAAGACTTTAATGTGTGCGAAACGGTATACTAAAATGTTCGTAGATGTTTCAAATATACATTGCAACAACGGTATGATATATTAACAGTTGTATAATTTAATCGTGCATTTTTATAATCGTTGTCTTTATAGGTGATGTGCGTTAAATATAGTTGGTGTTAAAGTAAATGTTTCTAACTTTAGTAACGTTAACTTCTTAGTTAATTAGCATGCGTATTAATTACGACTTCATGTCAAGTTAGTGTTTATGATTGGAACACTGTGTGTTTTGTTTATGACTAGTCACTAGTGCGTACTTACTGTATATAAACAAGTTTAGTAGAAAATGGTTAAACCACGTGTGGTATGTCAACTTACTACTTGAATTTGTTTCAGTTGCTTTAATCATTTATACATCACGCGTCACAATATAAATTACGAGAAATCTAGTAGTATGTTTTCATACAAAATGCAAGGAAACCAACGACAAATAAATTCGAAGAAATGAATGTACAGTTAATATGTTCAACGGCTTCTCCAATGCTCTTTCAACAATGTTGTTATGAGTGTATACAATTAAATATAAGCGAATTTAATTCCGCGTTTTTTAACTCACGGGAATAAAACATGAATACTAAATAAAAATATTAGGATGGTATAAAGCGAGGGATATTTATGACCGGCTGCGAAAAAAAGTTATAACAATCTGGTATATCAGAATTGTCGTCGACGGTTCTGTACATGCGCAGTTTACAGCGGTATAACTACATAAGCATCTGCTGTATTCGTTATTTGTTTAGTATTCTGATATTTCCAAGGTCCCAGGATAGGCTATAACATTGCGGGTTCAATACGTGTCGCCACGTTTATCGAACGAAGATAAAGATTGCAGATTGCAGCATCTTTGTACTAGCACTCCACCCGGTCCCAGGTTCATTGGAATCAGTGTATAACCCTCCGAAGTCCCCGCACAATCCCTTTCGAGAGGTTGTCTTGTAGGAACCGATGCAAACATTGCCGGGTCTCTGAAAGTCGGGGTTCACCTTGACTCCGAGGCAAAGTGCGAATGAGTTCTGCTCCGGATCCACCATACGAAACTGGGAAAGAACATAGGTTATTAAAACCTCCAAAATAGCCACCAAGCTACAGGTAACCAGCCTTAAGAGTTTTTCTTAAGCATGTTTTTTTTCAGGCTAAGTTTCGATCCAATGACGGGCTCGTCTCTAAGACCGTTTTATATAGTTGGTATATGTATCGGTCGGGTTAACCATTCGGCCACACGTCCGTACTTCTCCGGTTCCACACACACTTGCCCGAAGTCAATCATGAGTTGGTTCTATTGAACTCGTGCGCTCACCAGCAAACTTATTATACACAAACCAATTGAGCGACAGATTATTAAAGCGAATGTAGAAATCAGGGTGATAGAAAGCTAACATTAGGATAGTCATAATGTATATACAACAGAGGTGTATTTAACCATATTTATACATTCACTTAAACTATACTCCAACATAATTATATCAGCGTGAAAGAGAAGCCATTGTACTAACCTGTATGTAACCGGGAAATATGTAGTTTCTTGTGTTTGGTCCGTACAGCTCAAGAACATCGTTTGTTCCACCTTTTGCAAATGTGACGGGATAAGCGGGACCTACGTCATTAGGCCAAGAGAATTTCCGATAGTCTAACGGAAAATGATCTCGAAAGAAATGATATAAGTTTCCTCCAAAGTTAGCCAGAAACCCGCTTGTGGTGTAGTATTTTAAGTACGCCGAAGATCTGTAATCATTTAGCCGTGTTCCATAAGGTAGATGCCAAATCATCACATTTGTTGCATTTCGGATGCCTGAATACATCCTTGACTTAAAGTCAGAAGAAGCGGCAAAGTTGACATTGCGGTTCACACTATTAGCTTTCCCCCACAAACTCCTTTTCCCACTTTCTGCGAGATTCGTCCAGGTGTCCTGTGTAGCATTACAATGCACCTGATAATAACGATCATTTGTTATTTATTCCACATACGCCAGGTGAATGAACAACGGTTATACTACGCACGTTAATAATAAAAACGGCAGAATAAAATACAAAACAACTGCACACAGTAGTTTAATATAGGACATTGTTATAATGGATGATAATATATAACTAGTGTAAGGTTTTTTTTTATTTTTTTTTCTACCGAGCCAAGGTTCGAATCCATGTTGGGATCGTCACAAGCCCCGTTTTTCAAATAGTAGTCGGTATATGCATCGGTCGTCTTAACCAATCGGCCACAAGACCGTACTAACTACTAGTGTGACGTTTTTTTTGTTTTTTTTACCGAGCCAAGTTTCGAAACCATGGTGGGCTCGTCCCGAGGACCGTTTTTTGTATAAAAGTAGGTATATGTATCGGTCGCGTTAACCACAGTCGTACACTAATGTGACGTTACTTCACCTTATAGTTTGGATCGACGACCGAACCAACTAGTGTCCATCCGCCCCCATCTGTTGTCATATCGCAGTAGAGATTGTTTCTTCCGTCGTCTTGTCGGTGAATCCCATCCTGCACCGATGGAGACTCACGCTTTAGAGTGAGACAGGATTTCGTGGTTTTTGGAGTACCTGGGTAATAAATTAATCATCAACGTTTTAACATGTGGTTAAACGCCCCTTGCGTCCCCCAAAGATTGTAAGTTTACATATCCATCCTTACTTGGCAATTCTGTTTCTTTATTGTTGGAACACACAGTCCACGGAGGCTCGTTGCTTCGTATCTCTACAGCTGCAAGTGTGAACGAAGGGTTAGAGCGACCGCAACATACTACACCTTAACAACACAAGATCAAATACGATATGTTTTAAACTTGACCGGATAAAATAAATATTTTGCTAAATACTTGTGATTATGATTTTTTAAGCATAAAATTCTAAACACTTTTGAATAAACTATAATAAACTTACCTTGGAAAAGCAAAATAAACGCAAGCGCAACCCTCATCTTGAGTGTTATACCAACTGATATGTTAAATGCAATGAATAGCTTATGCATCTATGCATTTCCTCCAAAATTCTCCAAATAACCCTCGCATTAATTCTAACAATTATCGCGACATCGTGTTATTATCGATACAAGAACAAACAACGTCATAAACCTCAAAATACTTCACCGAACGTGGATGGATGACCATAGATGTAATTATTACCATTACCGAGGTGAGCACATGCTATTTACCCTGTTTTAAACGGCCTGGGTTTCGAACCATTGATGTATCGTCCCTAATCCTTAATCTGTGTAACAGTGTAATTCCTCTGTTGTGCCTCTAATTATTAGCATGCGCCTTGCTTTCTTTTTAGCGTGAACCAATTAGTGTTATCACGTGTTTGCGCCTTTGCATCATACGGACGTGTGTTAACTGCATAGCTTTTGGAGAGTTGTCATTGGAACGTACTAGTAAATGGTCGTATCCTGCTGAGTTGTTTCTGCGGGTTTATACAAAGTTGGGCGTAAACTACAGGTCTTATCCGCGAACTCTAGAATTGTTACATCTATACAGAATTGGTATAGGCATGGGGCGCCTTTACAATTTACTTACACAACCCCTTGCCGTTTTACATTGGTTCCCACTTGCGTCAAAACGATAGTGTGAGTATCATTGCTTACTAAGTTATTTACGTTTGCACAAAACAACGAAATCAGCAAAATTTTGAAAAATCAAGTGAGTCATAACCTGAATAAACACTTGAATAATTGCCAACGCTAAACCGGAGCTTATCATCGTATTTCTGTAGTTTAATTAAGTGGTTGAAATTGACATCTAAAATATTAAACAGGATAGGTTAAGAGAAATTACAAGTAGCGTAGGATACTACTGTTTATGTCCGGGGGTTAAGACATAAAAATAGTGATGGACGTTTTACATCAATAAACATAAAAACGGTTTAGGGTCGTGTGGCAGAATGGTTAACGCGACCAATACATATACAACACGAAAACATAAAAACTATAAGAACCACAAAAACGACAAATTCGTCATTTATATTTCATTGGCGGAATGGTTGCGGTAATTGCGTTTGAAATTCCGGAAATATAAAGAATTTTCACACGCGATAACTCAGGCAATCCATCAATCTTAATATCCATAGTTGGGAAGCCAATTTAAGCTTTATATTTACACCAGAACATTCACAAGTATATACAAAGGTTAAATATCGATTTGCGTCCAGTAACTTGTGGCCAAATTCGCCTGAACCGAAATATTCTTATACTCGACACCATCATCTACAACACAACATTGTAGATTAACGCAGATTGGTTTGTTGGAACTCCGACAACCGGGAGAATCCGGGTGTGACGTCGCTCAATTAAAGCTGCATATTGTTTGGGGAACCGGTTGATGACGTCACTGCTGACGTAGTAAATTGCGACGGCTTTATTGCAGAACACGAACACACGGTGGCGCACATTCGAGAGAGCGTTCGCTTTGTCTCTTTCCTCATTTTGCTGAAAGAAACGGGGTGAATGTCAATTTTATTCATAAATCTATTAGTTTAATCCATTTTTAGTAATTACTCTATTTCTAAACCCACTTTTATTGATTAAACTATGTTTCAACCATGTTTATTCATTAATGTATATTTAAAACAATTGTGTGTAAGGCTGCCTTCGCCACCTGGCTATCTCACTTATTAATGAGAGTTAGAAACCAGGTAGACAGTAGCAGGAAAAAATCTGGCATGGGTGGGATTCGAACCCACATTTAATTAGTGCTGTTTTTAAAATACGTTATTTCATTAAGGAATCGGCTGATAAGGTTATCAAGCCGTTTACTTTTAACAATAAAACGATCAAAATAAACGTTACTAAAACGACAGACGGGCGGAAAGAAAAGCAACCACACGAAGTAAGAGGTTACTGGTATATGTGGTTTATTTAACGCAGTTGTACGAACGGTTAGGTGATAAATTTGGTGAATTAAAACAGAAAGGGGCTTTCACAAGGCAGATTACGTCGTCAGTACATAAGACTAATTCGATTCCGATTTTTATATAAAATAGTCTTAGTAACTAGCCCATCATGGGGTAGTCAGTTATCTTTGTAAAATAAATAGAAGCAAAATGATTGTCATGTCGGATTACCGGGACTTTGGCGATGTGTCGTGTAATTTCGACACTTACAACCTCATACCCTACCTTGATGCTAGGTTGTAGAAGACCGGGTTCAAACACTCGCTTAATCTCAAACAGAAATATTCGATGGAGCCGAACCACCAATCCACTACTCTCTGCTGGTTCGTGACAGCTACCACATTCACCGTCCAGTAATGAAAAACTAAAACAAAAATGATTTCGAGATCAAGATAATAGTGCCAATTTCGGAATTGGATTATCGTAAAACCAATATTTTACTATTTTTTAATCCTTTGGCGTTACGTTATCGGTAGGCGTTCAAATAGAGGTGACGAGGAGATTTTTTTTATTTTTAGCGAATGTGTTACCGACTAACACCATAAAAAAACGGATATTGCAAAGGGTCCAATGGTCCTGGGTTTATACCAAGGCAGAAAAACAAGAACAAATACAAAATGTTCGACAGGTTAGTCTGGTGGTTTAGTTCTTCGCCTTGTGGCCGAAGGGTTGCGGGTTTGTAACTGGTCGCTACCTAGTGTGTTGTGTCCTTCGGCAAGGTCCTTAACGGACATTGCCTGAACCCAAAATTGAAAGGATATTTTAATCATACACAACGCAGTACGACAGCTCCGGTAACCCGACCGTGGGCGCGACGTAATCTGACGATTGACTGTGTGTTAACGGCCCTTGCGTGTTCCCATTCGCGGAGATAAACATATCCTGTCCTAACATTTTAACGGTTGGGTGGCCGAATAGTTAACGCGACCAATACATATACCGACTAATATATAAAAACGCTCTAAGGGACGAGCCTATTATCAGTTCACCACTTAGCCTGAAAAAATAGTTATTATAATTAAAAAACCAGTAAATAATTAAAAGGATTGAAACCACCGCTACCTGCATGTGGAACGTATCCAACAAGAAAGGAGCCGACAATCAGTCCAAGTTGTAACATTATCTGATGTTCCTTCCGACGTCTCTTCGTCTCTACAGTTAATTCTCCGTCGTTTGCCTTGCCTGTGCGGAAGTATTATTGGGTGCTGTTTTATTTTATTGTTTATTTGTGATTTTTACAACTTTCCACATTTTTTCTACAAATAGTTTGGGTGTAAAATTTGTTCAGTGTTAAAGGACGTTTTAAACTGTGTTTACAGGTCTAGTATTTTTTTTATTTAGTTGTGTTACTTACAAATGCGAAATTCGAAACACATAACGGTTTTTTAAATAAAGAAAGTCAAAAAAACTGCAAAACTACAGTTGTCACGGAAAGTTATGGTTATACTTTGCAAATATAAAACACGCAGCAAAAAAAAAAACATTTAAAATCTCCATGAAAATTACAAAATAAGTATAACCTTAAGTTTGTAATAACTTACTAATCATTCTTTCTCTCATTTTTCTCATCTGGATAATCTTGACGATGATTCCGACGGAAAGTACAATCACCAGGAATATCGGAACGAAGAACAGAAGAGAATAACCAAGTTGAGTATACAGCTTGAACTGAGAAAGCCTGTTTGGGTTGGAAAATGATTTTAGTTTTTTCTTTAATAATACGGTATGCATAATGTACACATTTAATTGTGAAATTGGGGAGAGCTGCGTGGTAGACAGTAGTTGAAACTTATTTTTTCGAAACAATTATCAAGTTTTAAGTAGACTTTTAAGTTTGTAGTCGAAAAAATGCAGAATTTGATTTCTTGTATTCGAATTAACTACGCAAATCAAGTTTTAAGTCGAAACAAAATAAATCAATTTTAAAATTTTATCTCTCCCCGCTCGAAGTTACAAGGCGAGATTGCTGATTTTATCGCATGTTTTTAACCACTGTTGAGTTGTGTGGTCGATGCGATTTAAATGAATCAAACCCTGCACAACTCGAAAACACGCGTGTTGAACTAATGTTGCACTTGAACAGGTACCATGTTTGAGCATGAAACGCTTTGCACGAACTTTTAGTTGACTATTTTGATCAGTGCATTGACATAGTGCAACAGAAAAAGTCACCCCCAACGTAGTGTTGATTAGGTCAACTGCAGTTTGCGTGGCAATCACAGCGCTCGTTCGGACGAATGGGCTATAAATACCCCTCAATATTCGTCATGCGCACTTTGCAAATGTCAAGACCTTATTGAACGCAACCTACCATTGGAAGTTTAGTGTGCAGGAGGGCCACTTGGCGTTGGGGAGGCTGCTGCTTCGATCCCTCTTGCTTGCCCCGAACCATAGGACGAACGGGAGAAACCCAACAAGGAAAGTCACGACATAAATAATCAAAATGGTAATCTGTGACAAAATAATTGGTAAACAAATACGTTTGCAGTGTTGCACAAAATCTAAGTGTTTTGCTACTAAAAATCCTTTTAGAAAGGAAGAAGAGGTTAACAAAACATGTCAAGAACCACCGGGAATCCACTAAAATGGTCGGGAAACACTGGAAATGTACCAAAAAGGCCGTGAATCACTGAATACATATTTCATGTCCTATTTAACCTTTTTAAATATTTACAGAAATTTGAGAAATCGGTGAAATTAAAATGCCGCAAAACCATTTCTCTTACCTTGGCGTGAATAGCTTTGATTGCGTTGAATCGGTGTGGCCACTGGACTGACACGAAACGAAGAAGAGCGAAACAAAGGATATGTGTCGAAGTGACGCAAGATGTCCATAAATCCAATCCCCAGAACATCTAAACGGCATCGTGACGTAATTTCAAATTGTGTGATTTGATATTATGACGTAACATCTATAAATATACTACTATGAATGTTTTTGCATGGGCATATACATAGTAGCAATAGGTACTGGATACCACTTTGCATCAATTCTGTGGGATCACAAGTACTAATTGACACAACAAATAACAAATCGCTTAACTAGGACTACCAGTATTCATACTGTGGTTTTACTGGTTACTTCTAATATTCCAATCCGACCGGTTTTCGTAGCCGCAAGTTGACTGGTTCGAAACCAGTTAGATGTGTTTTAGGCAAGGTACTTTCCAGAAGTAAAAAAAACAGTAAATTAATGGGTTAATCATGATTTTTAGCAATGTATGAATCATATACAACACACCGCAATAAATTATATGTACGACGGATTATAACGCCCACTGCGTTTTCACATCCACGCGATTAAGCATGATCCACGCGGTTAAACATACGTATTTTAAACACAATGTCATTTCGTTATTTATTGGAGAATGATTCACATCAGAATAAATCATATCAACAATCACTTTTCATAAATACCATTAAGTTTAAATCATCACACAACGTAATTGTAGTTAAAGTGCAAAGACGTGGACGAAATTATATGATCGGGCTTCCCATACTTAAGTAACCATACCTTGCACATGAAGTCTGAAGCTGCCCAATATTCAAAGCCCCACGTGCGCCGGTATAGAAATAGTGGGCTTATCAGGGCTGAAACAAGATCACTAACACATAGACTCATAATGAAGTAATTGAACATGGACCTGAAACACAACTTTTATTAGGATGGGTTTGTTATGTTTTATAGAACGGTCTAGGGTTCGAACCCATGTTGGGCTCGTTAATAAGATCGGTTTTCTATTGGAGACGATATATGAATTGGTCGAGTAAAGCAAGGAAAGGCCACCATACGTGCAATTGTCAGATTACCTCGTACTCTCTGTCGGATTACCGAAAATATTGCAATGTGTTGTATGATTGAGGTCTTTCTTTAATTTTACTATAACCCATAATAAGTCCAATAAGATGGCGCAATGTGCATGTCTGGGTTTTTACGTTCGGAAATGTTGAGATAATTGGACACAAGGGAGTCCTGGTTAATGTATGCATTTCAAAATCAAATCTCCACCCACGGGCGCTATAACTTATAAGCAACCCACGTTATAATGGCGAAGCATGTACGGTCATGTAGCCGAATGGTTAACGCGACTACACATACACCAATTACTGTATATAAAAAGCGGTCTTGGGGACGAGCCCATCATCGATTCGAAAAGCCCGATAAAAAAATAGCGAAGCATTTCTTTACTTGATTAGATATATAAACTGATATTGCTGAAAACACAACTTTAACAAACATACTCCAACTAAACGCCTCGTCAAGACACATAGCTTACATCTAACACCACATACATCTTAAACTTGCATAATATAGGGCGCTAAAGATTAAGATGAAACAAGATTTTAACAGGCTTCAGAAATATTAAATGATTGTCGCCGAAAAATGTTAATAGGATTAGAAGTAGCTTACTTTAGCTTGGGGGAGTTGTAAATCACGAATATCGTCAGAATATTGGCGAGTGCTCCAAACAGGGAAAGTGGGATGATGATTAACGCTGACAGAATCACCCCCGCATCGGTGAAAGGGGGGATGTAGACACTGTAAATAGGAATATAAGGTTTAGTTTAGTTTCATTATTTTTTTGCCAAGGTACTAAATAATGGCAAATGAAACAAATCACGGCACAGTAACAGGAAAATACGGCAAAACTAACAGTAGTTAAAATACGTTGGTCTGGCCCGTTGGTCTAGCGGTTAAGTGCGTCGCCTTTCTTGCAGGTGCGAAACTGGTCGCTAGCTAGTCGGTTGTGTCCTTGGGCAAGGCATTTTACGGACATTGCCTGAACCTAGCGGATTAATGGGTTCTAACAAATTGAAGGAACGTGTCTATCATATACAACACACTGCAATAGCTCCGGTAACCCGACGGAGGGCGCGAGGTGATCTAACGATTGCCCGTGTGTTAACCCCCTTGGTTTTCCCATTCCCGGGGATAAACATGAATACTCTATTCTATCCTACGTTATTAAAAAAGAATATAATTAAATATAGCGGACACGGCCACCAAGTCTTGTCGAAAAATAATAATGTGAACTTGTCTATTGTCAATGGTATTAAGTGTGTTTAGGATATTAATTGTCCATTATGACGACCTAGCCCCCAAATCCTGCACAGAAAACGTATATTTCGGGGAATGATAATCAAAGATATTGAAGGTATTGAAATTGAGCATCCTACCATGTGTTACGTTTTTTTATTGGGCCAAATATCGAACTCATTATAGATTCGTCACCAATAGTGTGTTTTTAAAAGATGATGAATCGTTGGTTGTGGTAGAAACCATTCGGTCATACAACTAACTGTTCCGGCGGTGTATCATCTTAAAGACATTACATCACAAATATGATTAAACCACCTATCAGGATTGGTACTCGTGTCTAAAACCAATTTATTGTACACTGAGAACCAGTCAGATTGACACGGCATATCCAACCATCAATATCGGATATTATTTTCCTTTTCGGATATCCTTTATGCACAATCACACGCCATTGCGAATTCCTATTTTCTCGGGAATCTGATATAGTTTCCACGTTTCAAACCCACCGTTTATAAACAAGTAAACATTTTCAGTATATTATCAACTCTGCCGTGGGCTACTTAATACAGACTTATACAAAAAGCAAAATGTTTTAACTCAAAATAGTTCATATATAATAATCTTGCGTACTGTGCTAAATCCCTAGTTTAAAACGTTTACTCTCCCGATCCATACTGTTACAAAGATCACGACGAGAAACTTACAAATCGCTTGCATTCGTAGTCAAGTTCATATTGCTTGAAGTATTTCTCTTTGCTTAGTTATTTAGTCAATCTATAACCTAATAATTAAAATTTATTTGTTATTCAGTAGTAATACTATTTTAGCGTAGTTTATTTCAAGCTTCTATCTAAAGAAAGGCTACCTACACAATCTCTAAATCTAAACGTTATAATCTTCAGTTTTTTTGGCAATTAAAAGTATTAAAATCGTCTGTATCAAAAATGTACGAAAAATATAAACTAAACCAGCCACTATCTCAATTGAGATTGACTGTGCATGAAATGTAACGAAATTTCTATCGGTCTTCCTCAAAAAAACGCAGACAAATTGCTTCCTGGTTCAATCCAATATCAAAATAACGTCAATTGTTTGTGCTCTATTACTCACAATACAAAACAATGCTCCTTTAATTGACAATACAAACTCCTATGTCGTAACTATTCATAAATATAGTTAATGTTGTTTATAGCATCATAAACAGACATTGTTTATTATTTGCTCGTATTTACACTGCATTCCATTTTAAGAAATGAGATGTATGACCCAGTTTATAATTCAAAACGCCCATGCGACTGACGCTTTAATCAAGTCACGAAAAGAAGTGACTGCGTATTGATAATACAGCGGCTTGAGAAGTGTATTCATTTGCAATGACGAAATAAAAGGTGTTGTGTACAAATACACTTTGATTAACGTACTTTTGTAAAGGCTCTTAATCCAATAATAAACAATTATAATCAAGATTAGGGCAGTTAAAATCTGTGATTATGTTTTCTTGTATTTTGTAATGTATAAGTAAAATTTTAACTTAATTATTTAATATAACAG
>CH002367.1:416716-432606 GCA_000149265.1 Ciona savignyi
ATATAAATATAAATAGTAGCACGTATATAAGTTGATTCATCATATGCAAATTAATCACACGAATAATACAACAGCCATTTGCCTCACTTTAATTTGCCTAAATACCACGTCATTCCAAAAGTTACCACCATCTTTCATTTCGTTTTTTTGTTGGCAATCAACAACTATTTGACAGGAATAAATCTATGTGCTTGCCTAATATAAAACTCCTTCTCATTTTATTAGCTTGCGTTAATTGGCGTGGGTGTAGGATTATCGAACACGGCTTATAAACAGATCAAAAGAAAACATACGTTGAGGTGGGCTCAACACGGACGACAAAATAGCATCTCATAATAAAAAATAGGTAATCTAAAAATAACTGTCTTCGTAGGCAACTAAATTACTGACAACTGTCAATTGCAGGACTGTGTCTGAAATACATGTACTGCAACATATACATGATTGCGAGTGGTGGCTTGGATTGGATCGGGTATTCATAGATAGAGAAACACAAGAAAAGTAAGCACCCGGGCAATCGTAAGATTATCTTACACCTAACATGATGGTATCCATCAATCTACTGGCTTACTACAGTATATTAAAACCATAGCTTGCATGATGGACTAACTATAAAATTCATTAACACAATTGTAATGTTATAAAGACGATCTTCCTGACTAGCCCACCAGCACTGGTTTAAAACTTGGCCTGTAAACAAATGTGACTAAAACGTGGATTCCACCGCGCGGGTAAAAAAGTTTCCTGAAGCATTCTCCAAACATGGGTATTCCCCCAAAGTGAAAGTTCACATTAAAAATATTATTTATGTCTGGGGACGCTGTCTATGCACTTAAATACATTTCAATGTGAGAGCCGATGTAACTAACCAATTTTTGTATTTATGGGTTCCCTTCTTATCCCAATGGAAACCATATTGTATTTATTGCAATAATAGTTTTCTGTGTAACGCTTGTTGGAGGCATATTTTGTGGTGACCAGTCAACTGAACCCCTTACAACTGAACTTCTACAACTGAGCCCCTACAACTGAACCCCTTTACAACTAAACCCCTTTAAACAGAACCCTTTTAACTGAAAAGGGGGTTCAGTTGTAAAGAGGTTCAATTGAAATGGGTTCAGTTGTAAAGGGGTTCAGCTTAAAGGGGTTCAGTTAAAAGGAGTTCAGTTGTAAGGGGCTTAATTGTAGGGGTTCAGTTGTAAAGGGTTCAGTTGTAAGGGGTTCAGTTGTCATGGAACCATATTTTGTAAACCCTTTTTCGTATGAATTAATACCGAAAAATACAAAATGAATTAAAATTTCCTAGTTTACATCGAAAACTCCGCATATTATAAAAAAAACAACAATCAGTTATACTATACCCTATTACGAGGTATACAAAAAGCTGGCTTCTCAAATCCGGCATAAATAATGCAACATCACCCCTTTCCCGGAAATTCAACTCAGGGGTAGGCAACTTCTCTAGTCGACTGGCCAGATGTGGGAAAAGAAACTCCTTGGTGGGCCATCATTACATGAATAGTATTTAATATCTTAATTACATATTTATTTACTAATGCAATAAAGGGCCATTTCAGGATATGGTTAGATACAGTTTATGGGCCGGACAAAATCCCTTCACAGGCTGGACCCGACCCGCGTGTTGCCCATGCCTGATTTAACTCATCATATTAGCAGGAAGGAAATATACAAGCGAGGTCAAAGTGTTTATATTTGTTAGCAACTATTTATTAATTTTGATGAGTTTAAACGATTAATGAAATAACATACGATTTCGCACAATGTATGTTTGATGATCCAGTAGAAAGTCAAACATAGCGATATATTTAGATAACATGTTTTTTTTTTTTTTAGTTTAAGTACAGTACACGCGAAGTATCTACCTACACTTAATACGTGATTGGGTTATAGAATTGTTTTATCAAGTGTCGTTTTGCCGTCTTTTTCCCCTTTTTAGTTTTTTCAAAGGTCCTACTTTGTGTTTTAATTGTGGAAACAAAAAATAAATTAAACTTCTTGCGCCAAGTCTTTGCCCAAGGTTACAAACGACTAATGATTAGTTTCAAACCCGCAACCTTGCAACTAAATAGAGCCACATTAGTCTACTTAGCTATTTTCACGCCAAAAGCTCACGTTCTGATTTAACAATAACAAACAAAAGACAATGCTTACTCATTACACTGCCGATTATACCGGGAATCAGCTACAGTTTATATTTAGCACATTTTTCAAGCGGTTTGTACTATTTTGTGTAAGCTTGAGATACAGAGTCGGGCTTATGTATTACAATAGTGTATAGATTGTATAATGTATAGATTGTATTCAGTGACTTTCAGGGGATCGTGAATCTAAGCAATTTATAGTGTAGGTTGAGACCTAAAAGTAGAATATCCCGTTTCGTCTTAAATATGAGGCAAAGTGTGTATTTCTTAGTTCTAAGAACCAACCGCAAGATAAACGATAAGGTGTTACAATCGCACCAGTTTAATATAAACTCAATCAGACAGTGTATGCCTTTTAGGGAGATTATTGCAAATTAGGAAATCCAGCGGTATTTGGTTGCGTGGAGCTGTTTAATTTATTTTTCTGCATTATAACATGTAGCGATTCAGACCAGACGCTTCGTGACTCTTACTGCTATTATTGCAGTGCAGAACATGACCTTCCTACATAAACATTGCATTCACTACACGCTTTATACGGTCATGTCTCGTCTTACACTACTAATTCATTTTACATTCTCGACTACATAATGGATAGTTAAATGTACTATTGCAGGATAAAATAGTGCTACATACATGATAACCAATCTAACAACGCTAAAATCGTGATAAGTTAAGTATGAATGCATTTGAAGATTTGTCAGTAAATAATTAGTAGTGTAAAAGGAAGCATTACCTTAAAAAACGTGCAGTAAATACTCACCTAGTAACCGCCAAACCGATACAGACTAGCATCATATTTGTTTTGAATATACATGAGCAGAAACATGTAGGTAGTGATGTGATTTATACGATATGTTCACTGCACGTATTTTAGTTTACTTTTTTAAGTTTATTTATTTCTTGCGTCAGTATTAAATATCACCAAACGAAGAGTCGTTAAAACAGGTTATTTGAAAGAAAATGGGTTTTACTAAGTAAATATAGCGGACGAGAAAATGTGATTTACTAAACTCATATTCTAACCTAGTCGAAAACTTGTTTTATACGATAAGTTTACTGCAGGTTTAATATGTTATGTGATTTACTAACTCATATTGTAAACAAGCCAAGTTAAAATATCCTTTTGTATTTTCCTCGAGGGCAAATAAGAAACAGCAAGTTAACAAATATTTATGGCCAAAAAGCTTAAATTTTCAATTCGGTGGAAATATATTTTCGTCGTTGCTTTCTAGGGTGTAATATTTATAGAATGGTTTTACGTAATATTCTTAGTAAAGCGTTACGTAAAGGTTATATTTTAATATTCATATAGCGATAGGTAGTAAGCATTGTCTATTAATTGCCCGCAATTCCGTTGGTCTGTATATTCGGAATAATTTAATTTGTAAATTAGTGTTAACCCAAATTGGACATTCTTATTTGGCGGAATAGCTAATTACCCGTCATTGCCCTTTTAAGATCCGAAGGAGCTTTTAACGATTTTCCAAATTACAGGTTGAGTGAGTAAAATATCAGTGTTACCGGATAGAGAAATTATGAGAAAAAGAAATATATTAAGCTCGTTCAATTGTATCTCAGATATACGTGGTAAACCTTTAGATCCGAAAAAAACTTTTAATGAACTTCTAAATTACAGGTTTGGTGAGTATAAATATCAGTGTTTCCAGATGGAAAAATTACAATGTATTGTGGCATTTCTGAGCACCGCTACTTGTATGGTGTTGTACTTGGCTTTTGCAGCTCACGACCTAATTGCACCATATATAGGTTAGTACTTGTTGTGCTTTTATAAACTTCATCTAGGCATTAAAACGGTCATCGTTCATAGTTACGACGTCAATCTTTTTTTCTCTTTTTGTAGGGCTAAGGTTTCGAGTCCTTGATTAGTACGAGCGTATTTAATTTGATATAATCCTGTATATGAATCAGTTGCGCTAACTATTCGACCACACGACCTGTCAAGCCACACACATCTACGATTTCAGTGGGAATGGATGTGTCATTTGTGGGAATGAATATGTCAAAATCACGTTGAAGGATTTAGTCTCGGTTACCATGTTACAACTCGGTCGGGTTAACGAAGCTTTTACAGTGTCTTGTGTATTTTTAAGAAGTTGCTACTTTTGTAGTTTAATCCATTATTCCAGTGGATTCAGACGATGTCTGCACAGTGCCCTAGGATATGATTGTCTGGCTAGTGACAAGTTTTGATGCTACAACCCACCGGCTGAGAGACGACATACTGGTCCATCTACTTGAACGGATATTATGATAGATGTCGTTATATTTCTAATCCACAATAGCTAGTTAAACATGACTTAATTGTCGTGACGTGTTGGCTAAACGAATTTTACATACAACACTTATATGCAAATAATGGAATAGTTAGGTTTATATGCAAACGGTTTCCGATGCAAAGAAAATTAAGTATATTAAGCTCGTTCACTTGTATTTCAGATATACATGGTAAAAGTCCACTTGCTGTATCGAATAAGTATCATGTCGGATTCGCCCCTTCAAGACCGTTGGTAAACCGTGTGTATTTACTAACACATTTTAGAAATGGTAGTTTTGTTGTTTTATCCTGTCTCCGTAACTTGAAATAATTATGCCACTCTTCTTCAATGTAATTAAGGAGTAAAAAATAACCTAAACTACAATACCTGGTTAAGCAATTATGTTAAACTTTTTGTACGAGGGTCCCAATAATATATCGGTATTAGGCAGCAAAGTTAACAATTTAGAGCGGAAAGGATCAAAAGGGACTTGCTATTAATCTCAGTATTGGTCACAGGGCAATCACATGGAAATCAACATTCAAATTTAAATATACCCTATGATAAGATATTGTAGCAATTACAGTGGTTTAGTTATGCAACACGTTAGCTTTATTGTTCGCGTGGAGTCACAATCAGTGATTGATTTATTACTATAAATCGTTATTCTGTGGGATAGACAGTTACACGGTTATTGCATAAATACTCATGTGATGTGAAATATGATTAATAGCGTTGTAATGATTTGTCGGGCGTTTACCGGAAATTGAACACGACTCTAAACTATTAACCGTGGCATACCAGTTATTTTGAATGAGTCTTAAGCATTGTTATAAATAATAAATTGATTGATTGAAAATAATTGATTGAAATTGACAATCGAGAATATAATTGTTGCCATACCTTTTGCAGCTCGCAATTGCATGGCCTCTGGACTTCTTCACCAACATGTACGCCCAACTATACATGTATTCGATATGTGGAGGAAAGCGGATATTCCCGAATGTGAGTCGTCTTGAATAAGTGTGTTCATTGGGGCGTCGTTGACACATTCCCCCATATGCTGTCGTTTACAAACTAGTTTAATTGGGAAGGGTGCAGTTTGAAATTTTACAAGATTTCCAACACATTAAATACGGTCTGTCTTTCAACATTTCCTCGGAAAGATTTAACTAGTCGTCTCGCAGCTTAATGTATGTGGTTCGGTTCCTACCCGTAAGGCGCAGAAATTTACAGCGACGTTCCTTACTTATGGTGGCTGCACACATGCCATAATGTAATATGGTGGACGTCAGGAGAGATATTCCGTATAATCACGATATAGGCCTACCAATATGGCTAAATGACAAAGTTTGTAGCACGAGGCGTTGCCATGTTCCCAAAGGCCTATGTTGCCGCATACAAACTCATTTCTTTGGAAATCTATATCTGGGAACCGCACATAAAAAGTGTACACGTTTTTTAACAACCTATATTAATGTTTGGGGATGAACGGTCGTTTACCGCATGATTAACGCGACCGATACATATAAAAACGGTCCTGATAACTTGAAACCCGCACTCGGGGAAAAAAAAACTAAAATAAATTTGGGCCTATCTTTTAAAATAATAATTAATCAGAACTCGATAGATTGTTTTTTTTAGTGTGGCCCCACTACGAATTGGCAACATTTCATATTGAAAAATACAGTCTTAACAGATAATAAACAACCATGTCTTTGAAAGTGTTTATTACGGTGTATAATGGATTGTACAAAAAGGATAACCAATTATTTGACATTAACAGAGTTCGCACAAAAACTGAAATATTGTATCTTACTGAAGTTCACTGAATAATATGTCTGTCATAAATTCTTAGATATTCTACGTCAGCTGGATTATAGGAGCCAATTTATCATCAATCTGGACTTTCGCGTTTGCAAATGAAATGCATGTCGCTTCACTTCTTATCATTGGGTCGAAATGCTTTCTGTTGGTTCTTCAACTAATTGCGGGAATGAAAACAATAAAGAATGAAAAAGGCAAGGTTGACGGTAAGGATAGTGGGAGAATATATATAAATATTATTTTTAATTCTATCATTAAAGTAATATAGATTTATGTGTGAAATGGCTGTATTAGCAAATCTGCGGTATTGGCTTGGCCATCCTGTGATTATGCGCAGTTGAAAGTTGTCAAATCATGAAAACTATAAATAGTGTCATCTGTGACCACGCATTATACTATATCTGCTTACTAACGGAGTGGCGCCTGTTACTGATTGTACATTTGATATGGGCTCCATGATCGCCACGCTTAAACCGACTGGCGGGACTTGGATACGTTTAATGACAGGGGACCAATGATAGAGATTGTAGGATATAAAACCTTTAATAACATGTTTCATGACAGCCGGACATAGTGTTTAAGAGTCACGCTTCATACAGTCATGGAGTGCACCTGCCTGTCAAGCTATAGTCTGTACTGCAATATCAATGTGCAAACCAAGTAATTAACACGTAAAGAACATAAACCTATAAATCTCTTTAAAACTTTCTTGAACCTATAAATCTATCTTTTTTTAAAGACTAAATGATTTTCACTGGTTGTTACCAATTTTGATAAGTTTCTACCACTTTGAAAAAACCCTCTCGACTAAATAGCTTGGTGGGTAAATGCGCAATAGCTCTGGTAACTAGACAGTGCTTGGGGTATCGATAACTGTGGATAAATCATTCAACGTTTTTTCTCTACCCACCATATAAATAAGACATCCCTTCGTTCTTTCCACAGATGACATACATCGCAATCTACAAAGCACTGTCATCGAGAGCGTTGCAATTTTGACAGTTTGGTCTTTCACTGCATATGCATCCATCGTAACACATGCGTTAGCTTGGGAGTATTCAGCTCACTTGGAAGTGGCAGTTAACAGAGGTACATATCCTTCCAAGGATACATATTTTTTAATAAATGAATGTTTACCTCTGCATTGGCAAATTGCCAAAAAAACAAGGGGTATATGAATCGGTCGCGTTAACTATTTGTAATATTTATTTCCCCCACAACAGATTGGATAAGCTACGACACAGCTTCAATGGTTGGATTATGTTCCCTGATCTCCGTGTTTATTATTTGGACGATTGCTGACTTGTTTATTTACCCAAGCTACACAGCATGTATAGACTCGGCGTATCCTATGTTCGTTTTCGGGGGATTCGGTCTCTTTCTATCCAACTATATAGGATCTACAGGTAAATAGAATAAATACAAAAAGTTATTTTGTTGGCTTCTGTGACAACACATAACCTTAAAGGCGATGTACTAAACGACCAGTTTCGATCACATACCCTTCAGGGCGATGCACTAAACCATCATGCTATTCTGTCACGCACTTTACAAACAAAAAATGTTAAATAGATGAAATAGTTAAAAAAGCTTTTTCTAAATAACAACAGTTTCATATTTATTATATTTTATTCCAGGGTTTAACAAGTATCATGGTGTGTGCCTCATCCTTGGCTTGGTCGCGCTGGTCGTCTACCGACTTCGGCACACTATCAAAGATGGAACCAGACGAAAGAAGATAAATTAGAACTCGGAGAAACAATCAGACACTTTGGCACACCATATTAATCATTTGACTGGCATTTGCTTATACTCGATTACGATTTTAAATATTTTAAATTAGATTAGTTTGATGGTATATTTTGAAACAATATCATTTCCTTAGACGGTATTGTGATATTTACCCGTAAGCCGTAAACTGACTTAAACCATACTAATCAGCGCTAATACTCGCCTATTTTCCGCCTAAATTGAATTTTGACTGTTTAGCTAAGAATATGGATAGGATAGGATATTCATGTTTATCCCCATGAATGGGAACACCAAGGGGGTTAACACATGGGCAATCGGCAGATCACCTCGCGCCCACCGTCGGGTTACCGGAGCTATTGCAGTGTGTTGTGCAAGGACACGTTCCTTTAATTTGGTAGAACCCATTAAACCGATGGGTCCAGGCAATGTCCGTTAAGCGCCTTGCCCAAGGACACAACCGACTAGCTAGCGACCAGTTTCGCACCTGCAACCTTTCGATTGAAAGGCGACGCACTAAACCACTGGACTGACGGGCCGGACTAAGTCGGTTAGAGTTTCGACTGTGACCAGAAGGGTTTAGGATCGAAGCTGGCTAGTGGTTGTAAAGCCCGTGTCCTTGGGCACTGCATTTAGCGGATGGGAAACCACACTTGAACTACTTAGTAATGGAAATAAATGATCAAAAGTCTGAATCATACATTATATTGTGAACCCGACGATTGTCTGGACGAGAGAGTCTCGTGCTTGGACTCCCGTTAAGTACATTAAAATATAATCCTCGATAATCATTTCCCAGTCCCCAAAATACTTGTTTGTATTTGTGATACCCAGAAAGGTATTCATTAAAATTTCATCTTAAATAGTAATTTTCTCGCGCTTGTAAAAATATCGGTTATTCTTCTGCCCAATACTTTACCTTGGTTAATTGTAATTTTACTTTGATATCAATAATATTGTCATATTAACGTTTTTAGGACTGTACAGAACAAAACATAAAATTATCACATTTAGTGATATCTTCTGGATACTACTAGGTATATTACTATGGTACGATATCAATATATGTTCAGTAATATCTTTGCTTTGTTGGGGAAGGGTATATGGGCCAGTGTTATATTTTTGTCCTTTTTTGGGTAGCAGTTAATAAATTTCCTAAATAAAATATAACAGCTTCAAAGAGTTTCGAACTAATGACGGATCGTTTTAATATAAATAACAAAAGATAAATCGGGAAAGTTAACCATTTGGCTAAACGACCATAGATCAAAAAATTTAAAAAATAAACAAAAAATTAAAACATAAAGAATCTATAGTAAAGAATCCAAGAGTTTCGGGTTTGAAGTTAGTCCCTGCAATAATGACCCTTCAGCCCAGTATTTGACAATTTATTGGACAAAAATATAATAACTTAAAAATAAAAGATTGGTGTCACATATATCGGGGAAAATAAATCCAGCTTAAAAGCAAGTGGGTTACAACACGGGCAATTGTCAGATCACCTCACGCACACCACCGTCAGATTACCGGAGCTTTTGCGGTGTGTTGTATATAATCGACACGTACCTTCTGTTTGCCAAAACCCATTAATGAGCTGGGTTTAGACAATGTCCTTTAAGTGCCTTCCTCAGAGAGCCAACGTTTTCTTCTTTTTTTCGTCAAACGCTTGACAGGAATCGACCCGACATCTACCAGAAGGAATGATGGAATCGCAATGAAACTTTATCTTTTGCTAGACAACATGGTATAGATATGCAAAAACTAAAATTGTGGGTGATAAATCCAGGGGAAATCCCCTAAGACGTTAAAAACCAAAGCGGTATTTTTTTCAAATTAGCTTTTTCGGGCATAGCGCTAGAACGGCTGCTCCAATTGTAATCAGATTTGGTTAATGTAGGTGCCGTAGATGCCGCTGTACCAATGAGAAAAAAGAAATAAACTATCTAGGGAAATAACTTAAATTGTGATTTGTTTGTGTCATGATTGTGACAGCGAAGCCGTATCGCCCTGACATTTCCAACAAAGAGTTGTCAAATCGATTTAAAAGTGTAAAAATTGTTATATAACATGACTCAGACGTGTAAAAACAGAAATGTATGTACTTAATCCAGAGAATTCCCCAAAGCCATAAAAAACTAAATTGTTTTGTTTCGGGAATTTAGCTTCATTTCACTACAGCGCTTGCAAGGAGGCTTTAATTTAAAATATTTGTGGTAAAGTGTTCATCAATCTAGCACGATTTTTATTTTTTACTACGCATGGAAAATAAGTTTGGTTTGTATATAAGACCCATACGTTTATGCTTGCAGAAACAAAACTATTACAGTCCGGTTAAAACTTTATGAAATATTGGATAACATGGACCTGACGTGCACATGTCTGACAATAACATATTTTGTGTAATGAACATTGATAACAAGATAGGATTGTTACCTCAGGGACCCATGCGTTTATGCTTGCAGAAACAAATTAAATACTCAGTGTATAAAATACAAACTGTGGTTAGAGACCCTTCTCGCATGAATATATAGTATACAAAATGTGTTTTACAAATAGTGGTGGTTAAACACGTGGTTGACACTCTCTAGTTGGTTTTTAAATTTGTTCTTCTGTGACTTAAAGCCTAACGCTGGCCTCCCGGCGAGCTCAACTAGTTATCTCTGTCTCTTTGTGTCCATTTCACCCTGAGTTAGCCCCCAAAGCCTCGTTTATTAAGGCCAACACAGGTCCGTTGCGTGCAAGCGTACAGATTCTTGTCCGGAAACACTAGCCCAAAATAGATCCATTAACCGGTCTTGGTATAACACGATATCTTTGACGAAGGCAAAACCAGCTGAATACCCGCACATTCTTCAATTACGTTATAGGGTGATGCGTTTCAGGATAATTTGAAGTTTTAAAGCAGAATGATTTTACATTATAGCAGATTCTTGGATAAATGTGATAAGTTGATAAGGAGCTTCGCAGTTTGCGGCGGGTGTTATATTTACTACCAAACTGTTATTTTTTTGGAACAAAAATGATTAAAACTAACCGAAGTATTGCCCTCTCGAAATAAACTTCAACCACAGAAATGACTTAAACTACCAAAAGACTTAGTTTTAATCCATAGAAAAAGAAACTCAGCACGTGCAGTTCGCAGTCGTATATGAAGGTCAAAGCGTAGGTGATATTGGCACCCAATATCCAGCTAAGATGGAATACCTGGTGTAAAAAATAATGATATTAAGTTCGTTTTTGCTTCTAACACGAAAACATGTGATAGGACTGTGATAAATTTTGCCTTTATTAAAGTTTAAAGAAACTAATAAATGGAACGTATGCTGTAAAAAATACAGAGTAAAGGCACGCCATGCAAAGTAATGATTTGGATTTAGAAATTGGCTCTAATTAAACTACATGGATAGTTAATAGTGTTGCAGGATAAAATAGTGCTATACATATAATGGTGTATAGTTAAGTAAATAAATATATTTGAAAATGTGTCAGTAATTAATAGTAAAAGAAAACAATAACTTATAAAACGTGCAGTAAACACAAACCTAGTAATCGCCAAACCGATTCAGACTAGCATTGTTGTTCTTTCGCTTAGGTTTGGTGGCCGCGTCCGCAATATTTATTAAATTATATCATTTTTTTAAATGACGTGTTTTATCCACTGTTCGTTTTGACGTCATTTCCTGTTTTTGTGTCGTGATTTGATTCGTTTGTCATTTTTTAATACTGGGGCAAAAAATAAATAAACTAAACCAAAACTAAAAATCATATTTGTTTTGAATATATATATGAGCAGAAACATGCAGTGATATGATTTATACGATTCACTGCACGTATTTTAGTTTAGTTTAATTTTTGGGTCAGTATTAAATAACAGCAAACGAACAGGAAAAAAGACAAAATCAACAGTCGTTAAAGCATCTTTTTTGAAAAAAAAGTGGATAAACGCGGCCGCTAAGCCTAGGCGAAAACATGTTTTATACGATTTGTTCACTGCAAGTTTAGTATGTTTTGTGATTTACTAACTTATATTGTAAACAAACCAAGTTAAAATATACTTTTGTATTTTCTTAGAGGGCAAAACAGCAATTTTACAAATAGTGAGTTTTGGACATTCTCGTCTGGCGTAATAGCTCATTACCCGTCATACCTTGCCCTCTTAAAAACCGAAGGAGCTTTTAATGAATTTCCAAATTACAGGTTGAGTAAGAATAAATATCAGTGTTGCCAGATGGAGAAATTACAATGCATTGTGGCATTTCTGAGCACCGCTACTTGTGTGTTGTTGTACTTTGCTTTTGCAGCTCACGACCTAATTGCACCATATATAGGTTGGTATTTGTTGTGCTTCTATAAACTTGCGCTATGAGATAAAAATATATAGTTCATACTTACCTGATAAATCTTTTTTTTTATCTTTTTTGTTGGGATAAGATTTCGAGTTCTAGATTAGTCCGACATGCTGTATATGAATCTGTCGCGCTAACCATTCGGCCACACATGCTGTATATGAATCAGTCGAGTTAACCATTCGGCCACACATGTTGTTTATGAATCTGTCGCGCTAACCATTCGGCCGCACATGCTGTATATAAATCGGTTTCGGTTGCAAAGAAATTGAAATATTTTAAGCTCGTTCACTTGTATTTCAGACATACATGGTAAAAGCCCACTTGCCGTATCAAATAAGTATCACGTCGATTTCGCTCCTTCAAGACCAATGGTAATTAAATCACTTTTTACCTAATTTTAGTAACTTTAACTATATATATATATATACCTTACCTTTAGCGGCCACGTTTTGCTAAACCTATATTTGATTGAATTATGTGCTTTAATAACGACTGTCGTTTTGCCGTTTTTTGTTTCCAACTATTTATAGAAGGTCCTGGTGCTTGTTTTCATCGTGGAAACAAAAAAAATAAACTAATTTTAACTAAACCCTTAACGCCACTGTGGTAATATATTTAGCGATTGCCATTTGGAAATTTCTACTTTTTTAATGGATTTCGCATAAAGTTTACTTTACAATTTTATTAATATTTATTTAAAGCAGGGGTTCTTAAACTGGGGGGCGTGGAAGCTTCTCAAGGGGGGCGCGAGCACGACAGTGACATATTGCAGGGTTCGAATTAACGATTTTGAAACGATTCGCGAAATGCGTGGGATACGAGAAAACCGTTTTCGCGCTTTAACTATGTTCAATTGCCTTAGAATGCGGTTTCAGAACCTCTCAAACTAATCTTTAAAGCCAGAAACATAATTCATTAAGCAAACAGTACCGTTATTAAGTAGTAATGATAAACTACAATAAACGTGTCGTGAGTTAATGCGTGTAGGATAGGACGAATATCGACGAAACGAAGCCTTTGAAACGAGTAATCTTACTTGTTAAAACACCATATAACCTTATTATAAAGAGGTGTGTTGCATCTCCGCCAATCATAAATAAAGGAATCGTGGTATATTAACGCATAATGGCTATTGTTGCGTTGTGATAGAAATGCTTATTATGTGTCAATAATGCAAAGTAAAACCAAGGTAAATAAATGTAATAGTAATTCCATTGTTAAATGTTATATGTTGAAGGCAAAATATGTTATATTATATTATGTTGATGATTTATTATTAAAAGTGCGGGAAATCAGTAACGGTAATTTATATTTTCGCGATTTTGTTAAATTTTGTAATTCGCGAACTTTAAAAAACGGTTCGTGAACCCTTGCATCCTTTACACTAAGCAGGGTAATGGCAAATAAATTATTGCTCTATTTTTCGTAAATTTGATTTTTGAGTAGGTGAGGCGTGAGCATGAATCACAAATCTTAAGGGGGGCGCGACTGAAAAAGTTTAAGAACCACTGATTTAAAGATTTCTATTACAATTAGTTTTAATTTGGTTTATGTACGGCCATATCACGTTTCCCCTATAATACCGTGAGGATACACTATGACGTGTTTTAAATACTGTAGTTTTGCCGCTTTATCGTGCATCCGTAACTTAAAATAATTATGCCATTCTTCTTTAATGTTGAAATTGATGGATTGAAATTGATTGATTGACATTAATTGATTGAAATTGATTGATTAAAATTAATTGATCGATTGAAATTAATTGATTGAAATTCATTAATTAAAATTGGTTGACAAACAAGAATATAATGTTTCCATACATTTTGCAGCTAGCAATTGCATGGCCTCTGGACTTTTTCGGCACTATGTACGCCCAACTATACATGTATTCGATATGTGGAGGAAAGCGGATTTTCCCAAACGTGAGTCGCCTAAATAAGAGTGTTCATTGGGGCGTCATATTCTTATATATGCCGTCGTTCACCTAATAGTTTTATTGGGAAGTGTGTGTAGAAGTCATTAATTGATAGGTTTTGTCCTTGGGCAAGCCACTTAATGGAAATTGCCTGAATCCAGCGGATTTATTGGTTTTAACTGATTGAAGGAATGTCTAAATCATACACAACACATTGCATTAGCTCCATTAACTCGACGGTGGGCGCTGGGTAATCTGACGATTGCCCATGTGATAAAGCTTGCGTTTTCTCATCCATGGGAAAACATAAATATTTTATTCTATATCCTATCCTATCCAAGATGTCTTTATTATAATATGTCTATCATGAATTATTAGATATTTTACGCCGGCTGGATCATAGGATCCAACTTATCTTCAATCTGGACTTTCGCGTTTGCAAATGAAATGCATGTCGCTTCACTTCTTATTATTGGGTCGAAATGCTTTATGTTGGTTCTTCAACTGATTGCGGGAATAAAGACAATAAAGAATAAAAAGGGCAAGGTTACCGGTAAGATAGTGGCAAATACACATATATACTATACTTTCACTTTTATCATTAATATAGATGCATGTATGAAATCGCTGCATTAGCCAATCTGTTGAAGTTTAAATCGGTATTGGCTTGGACATGCTGTGATTATGCGCAGTTAAACTATAAAAGTAGTACACAATACACTACAATGTCTGGTAAATAGACAATGCGTGAGTTATCAGACGATAACCGTGAATAAATCCCTTAATGTTATTTCTCCACCCACCATAAGAATGACACAATTACCTATTCTTTCCACAGATGAAATTCATCGCAATCTCCAAAGCACAGTTATCAACAGCGTTGCTATTGTGACAGTTTGGTGTTTCACTGCATACGCATCCATCGTAACACATGCGTTAGCATGGGAGTATTCAGCTCACTTGGAAGTGGCAGTTAACAGAGGTAGATATCCTTCTAAGGATACATATATTTATACATGAATGGTCATCTCTGCATTGCCAAATTGTGTTCTTATGTTTTGTCCTGTTTAGATATTTTTTTTGCTTTACCGAGTTTCAAACCAGACATGTTCCTGTTCCTAAGACTTTTTTGTGTAATTCTGTATATGAATAGGTCGCGTTAACCATTCAACACACGACAGTTCTCGTTTTCAGATATATATTTTACCGGATTAAGTTTCGAACCCATGATGGGCTTGTCATTAATACCGTTTTTTCTTTATATAGCAGGCTGTATATAAGTAGGTCGCATTAACCATTCGGCCTTAACATACTAGTCTAAGTTCTTTCAACCGGCCAGTCAGGATAGCGGGCAGATCGACGGCTTAGCTTTGACATGATGACTGTTCAAAGTATCAATTCTTTGCCGACAGATTGGATAAGCTACGAAACAGCTTCAATGGTTGGCTTATTTTCCCTGATCTCCGTGTTTATTATTTGGACGATTGCTGACTTGTTTATTTACCCAAGCTACACAGCATGTATAGACTCGGCGTATCCTATGTTCGTTTTCGGGGCATTCGGTCTCTTTCTATCCAACTATATAGGATCCACAGGTAAATAGAATAAA
>CH002367.1:433257-496467 GCA_000149265.1 Ciona savignyi
CGTACAATCAATTTAGTTTTAGGATAACCAAATATGCATTGGGTTACAGGTATGTCCCTAAGTGGACACAATAAAACGACCAGTTTCGATCGCCCAACCTCAAAGCTAAAAGGCGACGTACTAACCCACCTCATGCTATTCGGCCGGCCTGTTTACAAACGAAATCGAATGTGTATCAAATAAAATAATAAAACATGCTTTTCTAAATAACAACAGTTTTTCATATTTATAATATTTTATTCCAGGGTTAAACAAGTATCATGGTTTGTGCCTCATCCTTGGCTTGGTCGCGCTGGTCGTCTACCGACTTCGGCACACTATCAAAGATCAAACCAGACCAAAGACAAATTAGAACTAGGAGAAGTTATATTTAAAACACCTTACTAATCACCTGACTGGCATATTCGGACGTAAACCAGGCTTATACTACTAATTAATAAAAACGCCTGATTCATACATTATATTGTAGGCGTGAGGTAATCCGACAATTTTATGGGCAAGAGTCTCTTGCTTTTATACCCGGAAATACATAAAAATATCATCCTTAATAGTCATTTTCCAATCCCCAATATACCTGTTTGTAATTATGATACACAGAAAGCAATACTGTGTAAGTTGTAATTTACTGCGATATCCAGAATGTTGTCATAAGTATGTTTAAGTTTACTTACTATACATAAAAAAACATAAAATGATTTCATTTTATTTTGCCATTAAAGGAACATCACATATAAATGTTATCTTCTGCCTAACTACTAGTAGCATTTCAATATATGTACCTAATGTCCTCGATTTAGGTAGAAAAGGTATACAGGCCAGTGTTGTATATTTGACCTTTATTGATTAGCGGTTAATAAATTGATTAAGGAAAACATTACAGTTTCACGATGTTTCGTACCTATGAACCAAGTTTCGAACACGTGGTGGGTCATATAGAAATCGGAATGTCAAGCGGCAGAGTTAACCATTCGGCCAAACGACCATAGATCAAAAATATTAAATAACTAGAGAGTGTCAACCACGTGTTTAACCACCACTATTTGTAAAACACATGTCGTATGCCATATATTCATGCTACAGGGTCCCTAACCACAATTTGTATTTTATACACTGAGTAGGTACTTTGTTTCTGCAAGCATAAACGCATGGGTCCCATAGTTATCAGACCAAACTTCTTTTCCATGTGTAGTTGAGAAAAGAATAAACGTCTTAAATTTACGAATATTTCACCACAAATGTTTTAAATTAAAGCTTGTTTTCAAGCGTGGTGGTAAAATAAAGCTAAATTTCCAAAATAGTCCGATTTCATGGTTTCAGGGAATTCTCCTGGGTTTAGTAGATAAGTTTCTGTTTTACATATGTGGGTCATTTTATGTAACAATTCTTAAAGTTTTATTCTGATTTGTATCCTTGTTGGATATGTCAGTCTCTCCTTGTTGGATATGTAGCGATATGGCATGCCTGTCACAATCATAATTCAAGAACATATTTTCGTTTTTAAGGGAATTTCCCTAAGTAAATGTTTTCTTTCTTTTAATAAATTAACTCAGAGTGTTTAATGTTCTACCATTTCACCAAATCTGATCAAAATTAGAGCAGCCGTTCAAACGCTATGCCCCAAACAGATAATTTATTACAAAAAAACGTTTTGGTTTAACGTCTCATGGGAATTCCCCTGGATTCATTACCCAAAATTATAGTTTCTGCATATCTAGACCATGTGGTCTAACAAATGACGAAGTTTCATTGGGTTTCCATTATCCCTTCTGTTAGATACCGGAGCCACAATCCATGTCTGTCACAATCTTGATTTAGAAACATATCTTCATTTTTAGGGTATTTCCCTAGGTAAATATTTTGTTTCTTCTAATTGGTAACGCAGTGGCCAACGGACTACTATTTTACCAAATCTGATCATAATTGGAGCAGCCGTTCATGCGCTATGCCCCCAAAAAGCTAATTTTTTTGAAAAAAATGCCGTTTTGGTTTTTCACCTCCCAGGGGAATTCCCCTAGGTATATTACCCAAAATTTTGGTTTCTGCTCATCTAGACCATGTGATCTAACAAATGACAAAGTTTAATTGGGATTCCATTATCCCTTCTGTTAGATGTCGGAGCCACAATCCATGCCTGTCACAATCTTGATTTAGAAACATATCTTCATTTTTAGGGTATTTCCCTAGGTAAATATTTTGTTTCTTTTAATTGGTAACGCAGTGGCTAACACGCTACTATTTTACCAAATCTGATCAAAATTGGAGCAGCCGTTCATGCGCTATGCCCAAAAACGCTAAATTTTTTGGAAAAAATACCGTTTTGGTTTTTCACCCCCCAGGGGAATTCCCCTGGGTATATTACAAAAAATGTTGGTTTCTGCTCATCTAGACCATGTGATCTAACAAATGACAAAGTTTAATTGGGATTCCATTATCCCTTCTGTTGGATGTCGGAGCCACAATCCATGCCTGTCACAATCTTGATTTAGAAACATATCTTCATTTTTAGGGTATTTCCCTAGGTAAATATTTTGTTTCTTTTAATTGGTAACGCAGTGGCTAACACACTACTATTTTACCAAATCTGATCAAAATTGGAGCAGCCGTTCATGCGCTATGCCCAAAAACGCTAAATTTTTTGGAAAAAATACCGTTTTGGTTTTTCACCCCCCAGGGGAATTCCCCTGGGTATATTACAAAAAATGTTGGTTTCTGCTCATCTAGACTATGTGGTCTAACCAATGACTAAGTTTCATTGCGATTTCATTATCCTTTCTGGTAGATGTCTGAGCCACAAGCCATGCCTGTCAAGCGTTTGACGAAAAAAAAAGAAAAAAAAAAAAAAAAAAAAAAGAAAAAAAAAACGGACAAAAACAATATGTGTCCCATTTTTCCAAATGGGACCCATAATAAACGGACCTATAGTGAAAAATCCAAGGGTTCCGTGTTCCAAACTAGTCCTTGCAATATATGATCCTTCAGCCCAGTATTTGACAATTTAATCACGCTTTGGCGAAAAAGATAAGAACTTAAAAATAAAAGATTGGTCACATATATCGGGAAAAAATCAATTCAGCTTAAAGCGAGTTATTCGTTCTGGGTACAACTGTATTCCGTCTATATGCTGCTGGTATTCAGAAATCCGAAGTAAATCTAAAGCGCCTTTTTCTTTTTGTAGTCGACGTATAACCATTTGATTTTGTTTCTCAGGCAATAAGCTGCCATACTTGTCAAGCCCATCACCAAACACACGACATTGTGGCGGTCCAGACCTGAAACACATTTGTAAAGGAAGGGATATTCATGATTATGCCCCTGTATGGTAAAAATGCAAGGGGGTTAACATTCGGACACTCGTCAGATTACCTTACGCCCACCGTGTTATTGCAGTGTGTTGTGTATAACAGAACCCATTAATACATTGGGTTCAGGCAATCTATGTTAAGTGTCTTGTTTAAGGACACAACCAACTTGCTAGTGACCAGAAACCTGATGGTTGGCTCGAAGGAGTCTTACGATTGCCCGTGTGTTAACGCCCCATATGATTTTCCATTCACGTGGATAATACATGAAGGTCTACAAACTCGCCTTTATCGGAATCGTAGTTTGATAGAAAGAATCCAAAGTTACAGAACATGTAGGTCGGGTAAGCGGATCGAATGATCGATGCCTTCCTCGGGCATAGAATTAAGTCAATGAGTAACCATGCCAGTTGTTGCGTCACAAATATGACTATTGCAATGGTTTCCGCTGAGTGGTAGCTGATAAATTCTGGGGATATGTGGGATTTATTACCTCATTAAATGATAATGTTATCTAGTTTGTCCTAGTACTAAACTATGCACGGGTTTGTAACATTCGGATGTGAAAGAACATTTGGTCGAAATTGATTTGTTAGATTTGTAAGAAAATGCATTCACTGTTTTATTTATTGACTACTTGGTAAAGTTTCGAATCCATGATGGACGCGTCACTGAGGCCGTTTTATCTTTATAATAAATAATATATTACGTTTATAATAGGTATTTATGTAAGTTTCGTATAATCATATGGAAAACGGTATATTACGTTTACCATTTGGTGTCAGTGTGGAGCCCACCACGGGATCAATCAATACTTCGCCCGGAAAAGAAACATTTATTAAATTTAATTACGACTGGTGGCCAACTGGTTAACGCCACTAATAGATATACCAATTTTTATATAAATACAGTATTAGTGACGAGCTCAACACTTAGTCCGGTTAAAAAAGAATGGAAAAAAGCCTAGAGAGAAAAGCTGTAACCTAGCTTAAAACAAGGTTTTAGTCATCGAACAACAAAGTCAAGATGTCCAAGACAATATCAACCTCTGGGTTGTGGGACGTCAAAGTTGGCAGAGTATTTCCATCCGAACGCAAGTATCACCATCATGGGGTAGATACCACCGGTGTACGTTGCTAGTAGCACCACACTGTCCAGCACGATACGTTGAAGACCCCAACGGAAGTTATCTGTGAAAATACAACGTGTGTCAGTTCATAGGGGTATTGCAAACATGGATATAAGATATGGAAAACACAATGGGCGTTACCACACGGGCAATCTTCAGATCATATTACACTAACCGTCGAGTAACTGGAGCTATAGCAGCGTGTTATGTGTATGTTTAGAACGTTCCTTCAATTTGGTAGAACCCATTAATCTACTGGGTTTAGGCAATGTTCGTTAAGTACTTTACCCAAGGACCCAACCAACCGGGTTAAATAAGGTGTTTTTAGTTTTGAAATTTTATTGAAAGTTGTGTGTAATGACAGAGGACAGTTTTCGCCGGATGTAATATTTGCTTCCGAACTGTTACTTTTTATGAAACAAAAAATAATTAAAACCAACCTGAGTGTTTGTGAGCCTTCTCAAAATAAACTTCAACCACAGAAATGACTTGAATTACAAGCAGACTTAGTTTTAATCCATAGAGAAAGAAATTCAACACATGGAGTTCCCAGTCGTATATAAAGGTCAAAGCGTAAGTGATATTGGCGCCCAATATCCAGCTAAGATGGAAGACCTGGGAAAGAGGAAAAATTTATATTAAGTTCGTTTTTGCTTCAATCATGAAAACTCGCGACAGAACTTAAAAAGGAAATAAATTTTATCTTTATTAAAGTTAAAACATACTAATAATTCGTACCCCAAAAATACAAAGTAAAGGCAAATGCAAAGTAACTAACAGAATTTAGCAATTGGCTCTAATCAAACAATCAATGAAAAAATAATTAAGTCATGCTTATAAAAAAACGTGTAAAACAAAAAGACTTACTATTTTAGGAACCTTCTATATATAATAAAAACTTGAAAATGGGAAAAAAGGAATCCTTAAAACACGTCTATTCAATTTTTGATGTGCGGCGGAAGTCATTTGTCAACTTACCGAAAAGCGACAAGATTATAAAACGAGAGAAGGTTGAAGACGAATCAATGAGAGAACAGGATGTTTATAGTTTATTCAGGGGAATAAGGTTATAACAAAAGGGTTATAACTCAGGCAAACGTCAGATTACTTCGTGGCCACCGTCGGGTTATCAGAGATATTGCGGTGTATTGTGTATGATTGAGTTCTTCCTTAATTTTGTAGAACTTATCATTTCAGTGGGTCCAGTCAATGTCCGTTAAATGCCTTGGACAGAAGGCTGAGAACTACGCCAAATCTATGAATTAGTAGTAGAGGGGTATGGCAGAAGGTTGTGTTATTTTGGGTATTTGTTGGTGGGGGTCTTCAATGATAGATTAATCCATGGTCACCGTTGGAGATCACCTCGCGCATTTGGTCTAGTTCCGGAGCTATTACAGTGTGTTGTGTATGATTCATATGTTCCTTTAATTTAGCAAAACCCATCATTCCACTGGGTTCAAGCAAGGTGCGTTAAGTAGCTTGTCCTAGGACACAACCTACTAGGTATAGACCAGTTTCGATCTTACGTGCAAAACCTTCGGATAGTTGTTGTATATAAAATGTAAACTTGTTATGTGTGACCTTGTACTATCTATTGAATGACATATGTTATACTTATAGCGCCATAACTATAATATAATATTACTCACCCCCGGAAAAAATACTTCATTCGGAAGTGTGAAATAGAGATATAACTGAGCGACCATAGTTGTAAGTGACGTGCATGTCCACGCAATGCAGATCTGTGACGAAATAAAGATGATACAGTTCTATCACGATGGGGTCTGTGTCATTGCTATTAACAGCCAATTTGTCCCTACCGATTAGCTAGGTTATTTAGTGCGGGTTGTAAGTTCAAAACTGGTCGCTAGCTAGTCGGCTGTGTGCTTGGGCAAGGCACTTAGCTGACATTGCCTGAAACCAGTGGAATGTTGTGTTCTACCAAATTGAAGGAACATGTGAATCATGCACAACACAATGCAGTAGGTCCGGTAACCTGACGGTGTGTAAGGTTGTCTGACGATTGACCGTGTTATAACGCACTGGTTTTTTCTGTCCACGGAGACAAACATGGATATCCTATCCTATCGAAATTCGAACCAGCAACGTAGAATAACTGACCATGAACGGTGATGGGGAGTATGGCGTGTGATATTTCTCCAACAAAGTAGCCGCATTATGCGCGAACCAATCCGGCACCCATTCATACTCCCCAGTGCTTGCAAATACGAAGTAGAAGACCGCACATAGAGCTGTGCTTATGAAGGCTGCAATGCAATACATCCTTTCCATGCTAAAAACTGGTAGACGGAGATTCATTTTTAAGAGATAAACTAACGCACCTGTGAAAATAATTTAGGATCGGGTGGGTTTTTATGTCATTATGCATCCTGGTGTGTGAGAAAATCACGTTAAAATTTTTATTATCGGTCACCCTTCGACAACTCACGGCCACGGTCTTAGGCCATCGCAGTATATTATAAGACTTTACTACCGAGTTAGTTTAACCTAATAATTTACTAGTTTCGGGCGATATCCGCTCAGTGCCTTGTCCAAGGACAAAACCTACCCGCTAGCGACCAGTTATGAGTCTACACCTTATCGACTAAAAGGCGACACACTAACCCACCAAGCTATTACCCAGCTATTCAGTCGAACAGTTTAGTACTTTGTGTCCATTTGTATACTGTTTAATATGTTACCTTACGAACAAATAAAGACATATTAAAAAACGCTTATCTGTCTATTATTATAACTTAGAACATTTATTGAGCAACACTAACATAAGGGAATATGTAAGGGAGGGAAAGGGGAAACTACTTACGAAACTATGGAAAATAATTCTAACCCTGTCCCAAGCATTAATCTAGACCACGAAACTATTCCTCCAGTGACAACTCAAAACATCTAATGGCTTAATTATTATTTTAGTGTACAGTTTTCCTCGTTTCGCCATTTATTAAAATTTATGTACGGAACAGTCTTTCCCCTTAATATCAAAAAAGATCACAAACTACTTAACTTTTTAGTCTATCATTTTTCAAGTTTGTAACCAAACCTAATAGCTGTGACGATTTATTACCATCAACACTATTGTCTTTTGATTATAAATGCATAATATCCGGATAATAATAGCTCATTAAAAACAGCAAACTGCTACACAGGTAATGAGACTTATACGTACAAGAAATGCGTTCAAATAATGGGACATTAATAACGGGACATTGGGACATTGTGCTAAATCAGGTTGAACAGTAGTTAACGCTGCGGTATGCTATTATTACGACCATTGGCCTATTATTTAATGCGATGTCTGGTTATCTTTTATACGCTATTTGAAATTGTGGTGTTAAATTCTTCTACATAAAAACGGTTCGTTAATTTTCTATGGCAACTTTTTTTTGAAAAAAATTCAAGACTGATCTGTTGCTGTTGTCTGCCAACGAATAACAAAATATTGCCATTTTAATTGTTAGCGCGCCTAGTATTATTCTACATAGTCAACAAAATGTTATAAAAATCAACATATATGTGTAAGTTTGACACAAAACGAGATTAAACTTTTTAGAATAAAGTTACACAAAACAGAAGAAATTACGTCAAATGTAGCCTTCACTTTTTAATGATGTTGAGACAATTTGAAAACTTGGTGGTTTTGTATAACCTCGCATGGGGAAAACGAGTTTGTTTTACAGGTTTCGATACCATGATGGGCTTGACGTTAGGACCGACTTTGTATAGATATATGCATCGGTTAACCACACGACCGTTCACATGTGGTAAATGGTCGGCAAAGAGGGATTTGATCTTTGTTCCTGCCAAACGACCTAGATAGGTACAGTTAAAAATATAAACCGATAGATGATGCGATACTGTGACAAAATTCGTTATTTTGAGAAACGTTAAACAAAATAGAATGTCGCCCACAGCGCAGTCATGCATTGCATTCTTATCAACGATTCCAAGACTCGGTATAACTAATATCTAACCCATCTTTTAAGTAAAAGCACGCGAGCGTAAAAGAAACATTTCTACCATTGCTCACGTTTTCTTACCTTCGTGTCACAGCTTTATTGTCGTATATTTAGTGTTTTCAGCACTATCATCTCCAGTAAAATCCTATAATTTTATGTCACATAAATAGCGGGCGGAAACCCAGCAGCCAAGAATCGTGTTTGAGAGTATGTCGCTCATCGTATTTATGGCACGTGACAGAAGACTTCTTTGAAATGCGCGTAAAAGGCGCAACTTTTTCCCACCGACGTGTCTCCCTAGTTCACATCACGCCCAATCCATTGACAAAGGCACCGGCTAGCAGGCGACAAAGCGAAGCTCGAAGGGGGTTCCCCTAACTTTTGGTGCGTGCATCAGGCCCAGCGTGATTTGGGGTAGAGTGCAAAACTCTCATACGGCCATGGTGGCGGGTCGTGATCCAACGGTATTAAGTACAGTTTACAAATAAAAGTACGTACCCATCACCCTTATTTCCGCGCCTCACAATTACTACATAATACAGCACCGTTTTTAGGGTTGCTGCATATAAAATCGTGGATCACGAAAAGCAAGGATCATGTTGGATTGGCCTGACGACCAGAAGCTATCTTAAGAAAATGTTTGTGGTTAGTTTATTAACTTATTTGAATAACTAAATCACAAATAATTAGTAATTCTTTCTAAAAGACTATTTAGTCTCTGCAAGCTTGTAAAGAAATTTAAACGGATATATTCGTATGCACAACAGCGGCAACTTTACAACCTATATCATAAAATGTTTACAATATGTTAAACGGTTTTTTTTATTTGAGACGTTTTAAAACTAAAAGTCTTAGGTAGGTTTAAGCAGTTAAAGATTATTCTTTATATTTTGCAGGACATAAGAAGTTGGATTGCATTTCTTCTAATGATCAGAAGTGTTACCTGTTTAATTAGGATCGACAAGGACCCAAGGTCGGTTATGTTGCTGCTAGATTTAGGATAGGACAATATATTAATGTTTATCCCGGTGAATGGAAAAACGGGTAATCGTTAGAACACCTTGCGCCCGCCGTAGTATTACAGGAGCTATCTCAGTGTGGTGTGTATAATTGGGACATTTCTTTATTTTTGTACAACCCAAATAAAGTGGATTGATGTATTGAATAATATATATAAAATGTCTTAAGGATTAAACAGCTGTACAAAAACTATAAAGGTCCTAATTATACACGATATGGCACAATAGCTCCAGTAATCCGACGGTGAACATGAGTTATAATCCAACAAGCGAGAACGCCTCTTGCGTTTTTCTACCCCGGGGATAAACATAAGTATTCCAGGTTGCAGATTCGAAACTAGTCTCTAGTGTGTTGGTTGTGTAATTGACCAAGAAACTTAACTAACATTGCCTAAACTCAGTGGAATAATGGGTTCTACTAAATCGTGGGCGCGAAGTAATCTGACGATGCTTATGTGTTAACTTTCCTTGTGTTTCCCATTCACGGGAACAAAATGAATATCCTATCATATTCAAAATAAATAGTTGTTGACAGTTTTTTTTATGATTTTACGCTGTAGGTGCAGTAGTACAAGCTCAGAGCGACGTGAAAATACTTTCGCCCCCCAGACGACCAAAGTAATAGTATGCCCATTCCTGCAACACCCGATCTTGAGCATGACATGCGATTCCACATGTAGAAACCCAAGAACAAAAAGAAAACTGGACCGGAGATTTTTTATTCCGTCCAGGATTACACTGGAGGTACAGCGCAAAGCATTCAATGGCAGACGAATGCTGGACATTGAAATTACGGTCGCTTGTGAGTGCAGATTCGCAAGACGGCACATTCGATAACTCTTATGTTTGTAATATTTAACATCATTTACTTTTAAGTATTTATTTCACGTTTTCCTCTTATTTATATAAAAAGCTGTATTAAATCACTGCTGAAATAGGTTTGTGCATTTATTATTGGAATGTTCGGTACTGGTGGCGTGGTTATACAAAGTCTACGCATAACATACGGAAAATACGCCGTATACAGACAGCACTGCGGTATTTAGTTACACAAGAAGGAAATAAAATAGTTAATATATAGAAGTTGGAGGTACCAGTAATGCCAATAAGCGACTTGTTTATACGAGTCCCAATGCCCCCTGATGCGACGGCAATTATGGTGCGTCATATTCAAAAGTGAATTGTGGTATGTTTTGCTAGAACCATGGTTGTAATATTAACCCTACTAGACAGAAGAAAGTCAACTCTTGGTTGTACCTTTATGTAGGATATACGTCAGATTATATCATAGGCACACTCGGGAAATCTTAGCTAGTGTGCTGCATTTGTATGTAATAGATGAAGTGCCATTTTTGGACTTTTTTAACAACAAAATACAGCTCTGGCTTATTAGCGGGATATGAGGCATTAAATTTACAATAGGCTTAAAATTATCATTGAATATTTAAACCATTTGCGTTCGTCGTTTTTAAAAACCAAACACGTTTTTCACCCAAATTTAGACTTCGAAATAAATGTCTGTAGGCCTATTGAGTTAATTTTAACTTATAAAATAACCTAGTCGTGTGTGTAACTATCTAGCTCGAATGGGTCGGCAGGGTATAATTTTTACCCATTTATGGTAACATTCGTGTTTCAATTTTCACTTTAATAATACCAGTTTTTATAATATTAAACGCTTAATAACAACACACTTAATAACAACGCAGTCGTGATTTGATAATGTAATACATTGATAATAAAACGTATTGTTACGACATAAAAAGCATTTGATTACAAAACTTCCTGTGACAAAATAATTTGGTTGTGATGACACAATCAAGGAAAATTTTCATTCTCGCACTTAAATTAAGGCGTCAGACTGAATTCACACCAGAAACACGTTTTGTCTCGTGTCCGACAAGACCCTTTTTGTCGTTTTGCTGTGAATTCAGCCGAAAGGGTTAGTGTTTTTGCTTTGGTTTAAGTTGTTTCTGTTTTAGTTCTGGGTTTGTGATTAGTGTTTCGGGTAGAAATTAAAATCAAATTTCATAGTTACAGTGGGCTCTTTCTTCTATTCCATTATTTAAGTTTTATGAACACAGACTCTTAAGTATGGAAAAAAAAACGAGACAGCTGTTTATTAATAAACGTTAAATGGTAAATACAGTTTTTGTAAATTATTAAAGTTTTAGTTTTATTATCCCTGTATTATTTTCTCGTGGACTATCACATGTGATAACTACATACAATCCGCGTTTTTTTAGCATTTTATATGTGTTATTGGTCGATTGTTGGAGACTATATGACTTAACAATGACAAAAAATCGGCGTCATGCAGATTACCCGTTAAAGACTTATTTTTAAGTCATAGTATCAACGTATTTAGCTTACAAGCGTTGTTATCAAGACACGTGTGGTATATTACTCAGTGTTTGTGTAAGAGTGCGTGCAGTTTATTTTGGTGAATAAGGTACGTATAAGCAAATTACCACATTAAATTATTCAGTAATACAGCGGGACAGGATATGACAGACACCGTCATAAGAGCAATCGCAAAAACAACAATTGAACATCTGATTCATTTTACTATTTGGTCTGTGTACTGTTTGCATATCAACACTACTAAATTGTTTGTCGTTAGAATTTACGTTTAGAAATGATTGAATTAAAACAGGAAAGGCTGTTGTGTCTATTAGCATTTGCAGCTACTTCGGCATGTACTTATATGTACGTTACGTTTGGTTCTTGCGACAAAATTGGACTTCCCGGAGCAGGTATATTGGCTAATTCTATATTTAGCTTTGTACGTAGAGAGTTTGTTGACTTAACTCGAATGTAATCTGTGAATTATACTCCACAACCATGATCGGGTTAGTAAGCTATTGCAGTGTGTTGTGCATGATTGAGACGTTCTTTTAATTTGGTAGAACCCATTAACCCGCTGGGTTCAGGCAATGTCCGTTAAGTGCCTTGCCCAAGAACACAACCGAAAAGCCACTATTTCTGCTGCTTCACTCACTTACCGGCTTAGCTATAAACAACCATAATTTCCCCAAAATATCATTTTAAAATGGTGCTACACGGCGACTAACTGATTCAGTTATCATTACCTTCTCAATTAAGGATCATACCATAAAATTTAATACATAATAAACAACCCAACAAAGTTAATAATTTAATTTGTTTGTTAATTTTTTTATTTGGCTGGTTAGACCGGGTAGCTTGGAGGATTAGTGCCTGGAATTTTAGCCACGGTCGAAATCTAGTGGCTTGTACGATAGCTAACTGCCGGTCGTGAGGTTATGTTAGGGACTTAGTGAAAACCCCAAAACCTACCGGAGTAATTGTATCTGACGAATACCTGTGTGTTAGCGTCCCTTGTGTTTTCCCATTAATAGTGAAAAAAGGAAATAACATGTCATATCTATGTTTACAGGCTTATTTGTGAAGTCGCCGGTAGGTGTCGCTAAGAAATACCCGATCCACAATGATCCTTCTGAGATTATGGTAAGAGGGGACGATCGTGTGGCTGAATGGTTAACGCGACCGATATATATACCAAATATTAAAAAAACGATATTATTGGCAAGCCCACCCGGCTAAACAAATAATTAAAAAGATAATTGTAAGAAAACGATTTCTATTCAAAACGCCTTTTAATTAACATATCTAATGATGAGCCCATCATTAGTTAAAAACTTGGATCATTAATAAATGCATGTAGTAAGCACTTTGATAGATTCGTTATCAAATTATTTTGAGACAAATCTACTCGTTTAACACAAACGGTCGGGTTGCCCATGAACAAAAACTAACAGCTTTCATTCTTACCACAGAGTTAATTACTTTGCCCATATAACTATTTCGCTTATATACCTATGTTCTCCATATAACTATTTTGCCCATATAGATAAAACATAAACAAAAAAGTATTTAAACGACATGTGTTCAAAGCACCTAATAACAAATGATAACAAAATGAAATGCAAGATGCCGTGACAAACGTTGTCATTATTTCTTTAACAGTATATTGCATTTCACACAATAAATCAAATTAACGTGAAATATATATATTTTATCTGTGGTGCAAAAACCTTTTAATCAACACTTTTTTATATTTTCTTAATCATATTCTTGTAATTCGTTCACTCCATCGCAATCGAACGTCTGGGCCTCTAGAAAATTTTCTTCTTTGACGCATACATTTAAAAAACAGCGATGTTATTTAAAATGTGTAAACGTGTATGAAAATGTGTGTATTTGTTAAAAAGTGTGTAAACGTACTGGAAAAAGTGTGTATTGGTTTAAAGGTGTATAAATGTGTAAGAAAAAGTGTGTAGTTGTTAGGAATGTGTGCAAACAAGTTTTAATTAAAGTTTTATAAACACAACATGAGGCGGATGCTCTGTTTCATACGAACATTGCCAAAGGAAACAACGGCACTTTAAATTATTTATACAAATGACACAAAACTTGACATACATGAGTATTAAACACCATAAAAAACTATGCTTTTCAGGTGGGCATGGCATGGATAATGAGCTTTCTGTCCAACCAGTTATCCACCTTGTACCTACTGGTTATACAACGTCAATGCAAGCTATTCCCTCCTGTAAGTACCTTGTAAGAGGGAAACTTCATTATCCAATTCAAACTCGCACCTCCACCAGGTATTCTACCTTTGTTGGATTGCGGGAGGAGTGTTATCTCTGACGTGGACTTACACCTACAGTCAAGAGATGCACCTGGCATCTGCAATAATCGTTGGTTCTGTGTATGTGCTTGCTCCTTTTCAACTAGCAGTTGGGGTCAAATATTTCACCGAAAACCACTTCTGTGTGCCAGGTAAGCGTAACTTTATGAATGACAAACTTAAAATTAATTTAACCTTGAATGTATTTCCGGTGGGCGCGGGGTAATTTGAAGATTACCCACGTAAATAACGCCCCATGCGTTTACCCAATTAATGGATAAACATGAATATTCTATCCTAGAATAAAAAAACCGTCTTCGTTATTAATTGCAAATTTAATGATTATAAACTGTGAATTCAGTATATGGAAGCAAAAATCAAAAACAACATCATTTTAATATAGATATTTTTGCAAAATTAATTATTGTAACAATGACATTATTGAAGCCACAAAATCCCACTAATGAGCATGGAATGTGGTTCATATTATAATGCAGACGTAAACATACTTATTATTAACATGTACTTGTCAGAGAAATTAAAGACAGGACTTCAACGAGTGCTTGACAGCGTTGGTATAATGATGACATGGACCTGTATCGCATTGGCTTCAACGTTAACATACCCACTCGTATATGAACACTCCGCACATTTAGACACAGCAATTCGTGTGGGTAAGTTTTATCTTTTTAGTAAGCTGGAAAACTACTGGCCCGGTGGTATCGTTTTCAGTTAGATGTTTGGTTCATTTGTGTCTTGACGGCTGGAGAAATCTTTAAAGGATTTATCCACGGTGACTGTCTGATAACTCGTGCATCTGCCTAGGTACTAAATCTATTGTAGTATTTTTACTTTAGTGAAATGCCACTACTGTTTTAGTTTAACCAATTACTCCATTGAGTTCAAGCGATATCTATTAACTGCTCCGCCCAAACACACAACCGACTACCTTAGCGTTTGGTTTCATTCGTTTAACCTAAAATGCGACGTTTAGCCCACCAAGCTTTTACGCTAAGTTAGATTTAATTGAGTCAATGATGCAGGTAAACTAATTTAGGCCAACCCCCACATTTTCAACCAAGTATAAGCCAACCCTAACATTTTAAACTAAATTTAAGCCACCCCCACATTTTAAACTAATTTAAGCCAATCCCCCACATAAGTTTAAGCCAACTTCCACATTTTAAACTAAATTTAAGCCACCCCCACATTTTGAACTAAGTTTAAGCCAACCCCTACAGACTGGATCTCTGAAAGCACTGCCACACTAATTGGACTCAGCTGTATGTTCGCCGTTCAAATCGTTTGGACCTTCCTTGATATATTCGTCTGCCCGAAATACACATCATGTCTCCAGAGCATTTACCCCATGTTCATATTTGGTGAAATTGGTCTCTTGCTGGCAAACTACAGTTGGAAAATAGGTAAGGTGTTGTGCATTGGATTTAACATTTGTGTGCTCAAGTCTTCCTCGTCTATATATTTACTTACATCATGAGTTCGAAACTGAAAAAAGTTCATTAAACCAGGATTAAATGGTTCTCATGTTCATACCAATATCTTATGTCTGTTCTCCACACATACGTTATGCAAAATGTCTGACAGATTAGTCTGGTGGTTTAGTGAGTCGCCTTTCACTCCAAGGGTTTCAGATTCGAAACTGGCTGCCGGCTAGTCGGTAATGTCCTTGTGCAAGAGACTTAACGGACATTACCTGAACTCAACGGATAAATGGGTACTACCAAATTAAAGGAACGTTTGAATCATATACAACACACTGCAATAGCTCCGGTAACCCAACGGTGGGCGCGAGGTGATCTGACGATTGCCCGTGTGTTAATCTGCTTGGTTTTCCCATTCACGGGAATAAACAAAAAATTCACATCACATCATTTTTATTTTTACATCACATATTATGGGTGTGGACCCTGCCCTACACAGGAATGTGCCTACAAATGAACGATTTAGGCTTACACTGCATTTTACATAGAGCTATACATAAATCAAACATACTAAGACCCATTCTAATATCAGAGGTAAAGTCCTGTCAGTTGAAGCTAAGTGTGTGTTGACCCTACCGTACATATGTGTTGACGGACTTTACAAAAGGCTATATATGAATAAATCTACGAAGACAAATAAACATAATTCCAACACACAGGAATGACGCAAAGCAACTATGCATGTTTAGTCTTCGCTCTATTTGCATCTCTGACGTTGCTTATTCGCGAGAAATTCCACGGAACACTCCCCAAGAAACACATGGATTGATGGAACTCGTTGGACAACAACAATAAATTAACATAATTTTTTCAGAATAGCCCTACGTAATGAATTTAAATTAAAAACTGGAGGGGTTTCTCAATCTCTCCTACTTTTGTTTAATAACACATTTCGTGGCCTACTTCTCAGTTATGTCTAACTTTCTTGCTTAATGTATAACTTTCTTGCTTAATGGCCATTTTAGCATTTTTTAAATCGATAGATTATCGTAAAACATTTCGATTTGCTTAAAGTTAAAAGTGTTTTTTTTAATGAAAACTTTAAAGCCAACCGTGAAAACGACCATCTTCTGCATTTGATAGAATGGCTGTTTCGAACTTAAACTTTTTTTAAATCTATGCTTTGCACAATTTAAAATGTTCTTTGGGACAATGATTGGGAACCCCTGGTGTATATAAACAATCTTTTCTTTTTTGTAAGAAATATTACACGGATGCTAATATTATTTTGATTTCTAGAATAGACTTTCTATTTGACCTATATAGCTCTACACAGGCGCTTACTAGTCGGCTGGTTATCGTTTATTTCTTTCCATTTAGTGTGCGATCAGAAAGCTTACGAAATTTCCTTTTATTTTTTATCGTTTTACTTTCCTTTTTAAGTTTTAAACACAAAAGTTCGTTAGTTCGACCAATTTTGTATAAAAAAACGATATATGTATCGGTCGCGTAACAATTCAGCCACAAGACCCTACGTCATGTGTTATCCCCTTGAAACGTAAGGGTCATTATGACAAGAGCAATCGTCAAATTGATTTTCGCACACTGTTTTAACTTATTGATCTATTCGGCCAAGGCGATGTGGATAAGTGCTTTTCCCAAGGACACAACCGAATAGCTAGCGACCACTTTCGAATCCGAAACCTTTGGTGTGGAAGGCGACCTACTAACCTACCAAGCAACTGGGCCCGAGCTTTTGAGAAACCAAACAGCGTTGCGCCGGCTCACAGCGTTGCGAGTGTATTTATTAATGAATAAACGGAAACATATGGAAGAGATTTATTCATTTATAGAAATATATAGAAGTGGCGAGCATCTGAGTATAAATTTAAATTAGAAGTAATTAGAAGGAGTTTAAATAAACACGGCTAAATAAATGCGATAAACCAACAGTCGTGGAAAACAGCTCAATACAATATTAAAGAGTCGTATATGACAGAGATACCTTAATTTAAAGTTTATTGCGCAAAATCAATCGTTATAAATGTGATGCACAAAATTAATACTTATAAGCAGTGATGGGATTGAAGAGGTTCGCATGGATTCGGTCGAACCCGTTCTTGGAACGTCGGGATAATCGCCGATCCGATTCTTGCTTTTTTACAGACATTAGACCTTTTAGGAAACCTGTTTTTAGTAAGTACGATACAAAAGAGAATATCTTCTTAAACTTTTGAATCCCATCACTGCCAAAAAGTGCGATGCACAATATTAATAATGTACAAGTTATTATGGAAGTCGGTGATAAGCTATTCTGTCGATTGGTCATTATATCTCTGACGTATTTTCCGGTTGAGAGAAGATAGCGTTGTAAAATGGTTAATAACAAAACGCGGAAATAAGTTAAGCTTAAAACAACACGCAAACCGATACAATGTTAGGGTTAGTTAATGATTAGTATACTTGTCTTTTTATAGCTTTAAACTTCGCAAGGGTGGGTTAGTGAAATATCATATTTCGTTGTTTCGTATTTTCGCATTTTGGAGAATGCCTTTAAATCACACTACTACACCATGCAGTAAACGATAAGTAGATAATATATATAGTTAACTATAATTGTTGTATGATAATACACATAAGGAAGATTATAGCGTTAATTACAGATTTTAGCTTGAATGACTTGGTTGATTTTGCAGTTCTTTGCCGGGCTAAGTTTCGATTCCACGATATGCTAGTTACTGTAACCTTTTATATAGTGATATACCAATCGATTCAAATGTGCAATTTACAGTAACTACACAATGTATTACATCATTGCAGTTCAATAGTCCATAAGGAGTCAGTCATTATTCTCACTTATGTGGGTGTAGTAGGATTTTCGTTTCAAGGTATGCAAATGCAACCCTTATCCCAACAAATATGCTGTTTGGATGGATGTATCTCCTTCAAACCAAAATTAACATCCTAACAATATACAGAATTAGCTCGTTAAGAGTTAAACCCATATAATAAGCAGCGCATAAAAAATATTGACCATTGAAATACCAAAATATTATGATTTTGTTTTTTTTGTTTGTTATTTCTCCAATTTTAGTCGATATTACTTCGTGAATATAAAGTACTCGATACATTTAGTACATTTTTGTCGCCTCATATTGAACCATTGTAGTTTGTACTGTCCCTTTGATCCAATTTCGAAAGAGGAAACAAAAGGTGGCAGCAAGTCCCAGTCCAACACAAATCTCGTTGTAAACGTTCATTCCTGTCAGGTGTATTTAAGTTTTATATTTTTACCTACCTTAATGACTTCGTGGAATTAATGGGTTTAATAAAAACCCAGTGGAATTAATGGAGTATACCGAAAAAAAACGTCTCAGTAATATTAAACACACTAAGCAACACTAAAAGAAGGGGAACTGCTCAATAAAACATGCAAACCAATTCAAACTTTGCCCTAAACCTTAATTTTAACCCCAACGCTTACCTTAACGGTAACCCTTGTAGGCATAATCCTTATTTTAGTGAGCAGTATTCCTCCTTCCGTACTCACTTATCTTAGTTTTTCCAACTTTCTTCAATAGCGAAGATATCTATAGAGGTATTCTGACAATTGCCCATGTGATAACGCCCCTTTTTCCAATCACAAGATAAATATGAATTATTCTATTCCGTTAATTGTAATCATTTTAATTCAGGGATTGGTACATGAATGGGCCCCGTATGGCCATACATCCGTTAATATATATATACACAATATAACAAAATTCTCTCTATATATATAAATATATATATATATATTACAAAAGTATATAAATTATATCGAAATTGCTACCTTTAATGCGTGTTGCATGACAATTAGTTTCATTTTTAAACAGTGCGTTTTCTATCACACAATTGCTTTTACAGTATAAGTATAATTATGTTTTATTGGCATGAGTGGGAAACGCAAAAGGGCGTTAACACAATTGCAGGGTGTTGGTTGTGATTATGATTTTTTTAGTAGAATTAATATATTTACTGGGTTCAGGAGTTCTTCTTTATGTGTCATGCCCAAGGACACAATCGACCAGAGACCCAACAACCCATCAACCTTTTTATCTGGTTAACCAAACATAAAATAAAACAAACCATTTTCCGGGTCATAGTTGGACAGGAACATTCCAAATGCGCAGAACATGATCATGGGGTAGACATTTCGAATGCAGCAGGTGTATTTCGGGTAGATAATCACATCGCAGATGGTCCACAGTGCCTGGCCAACAGCAAAGAACGCCAAGCCTAGTTTCACCGAAGCATCCATACCAGGAACAGCTGCGCACAGTGGAATATTAGCTAGTTGGTTGTGTCATTGATATTGGACAAGGCATTTAACGGACATCGCCTTAACCCAATGTAATAATGGGTTTTAGATACTCAACAAACTAAAATTATACACAACACATGAAAACCCGGCGGTGGGCGTGAGGTAGTATGACGATTTCCTGTGTGTGTTAACCCCCTTGGGTTTTCTTATTTACGGGGATAAACATAAATACCATTTCCCCTATTATTTTGTTAAAATAATATGGATTATTTTTATTATTATACTGTTCTGGTAGGGCTAATGCAACTATAAGACGTTTTACAAATATTGTTTATCTATATTAGGAAGTGTCCGAAAACCATTTTAGCGGTGCTTTAAACAAGGCATTTGTACCAAGAGTTTAACTGTTACTAAAATACAAGAACTTGTATTGATGAGAGTAGAGTACAAAAGTATAACAGCGATTTTAATTATGAAAAAGGAGTAATCAATATTACCACTACGCAAAATATGTGGAATTAATTGATTTGAAACAATACCAGGTACTTCAAGCAACAAAATATAATCGACATTTCAACCGAACGATAGCGGACGGTGTTTGAATATTTAACTGACTCGTTTTATGTGGTTTAAACCTTCCACGAAATGTAGCAACTAAGTCTCTGTATGAACACAAACAGTTCGTAAGTGCTATTGGATATAACTATATGTAGAATATTGGTGTAATTTGAATAAATCTTTCAGTAACTAAAATCTAAGTATCAGTTTATTAACAAATTAAAATATATTTTAGTTAAATACGGTCGTGTGGCCAAATGGTTAACGTGGCCGATACATGTACATAATTACACACAAATAACGGTCCTAGAAACTTGGCTCGGTAAAAATAGCAAAGTAGATCCCAAAAAGCTTATCCACAAATTCACGAAAAGGGTATAAAATATAATATTCTATGTAGAGTTTGAGATAGTTGTCCGATTTTTACAATTTAATTCTGACCTCTCAAAATCGGTTTGTCCAAATGAGCTGAATATTCAAACGCAAGCGCGTGAGTGAGTGTTGACGTCATAGCGGTGAACGACCAAGTCGCCATTATTCCCGCGCTGTCCAGAACCACCCGTCGAAGTCCGATTTTCAATGTTTCTGCAAATTAAAGTTTAACAAAAAGCAAGGATAAATTGAAGACACTTTCTAAATAGATTAAACAATATTTGTAAAAATACTTAATTGCATAAGCCCTAGTAGAACAGTATAATAAAATAAGTAATCCATAATATTTTAGCAAAATAATAGGGGATGGGATATTTATGTTTATCCACGTGAGTGGAAAACGCGTACGGGTAATCAGATCACCTCGCGCCCACCATCGGGTTACCGGAGCTATTGCAGTGAGTTGTGTAGATGATTAAAACATTCCTTTTGTTTGGTAAAACCCATTAATCCGCTGGGTTCAGGCAATATTTGCTGTGTAGGCTACCTTGACCAAGGTCTTACAACATTTTAGCTGAAAGGCGACGCGCCCACCAAGCTAATCAGTCGCACGAAAGCACTTGGTTGCGCTAGCAATGTTAAAGTGAGGTTAAAATCAACGGAATTTATTATCAAATAAAAAGTTCAAGTAACCTGGCAATATTTTTCCTTTAGCGTGGTATGTCTTCACACCAACATAGAGCTGGATGGGGTACATTATACTGACGAACAACACCAGCACGGCAGAGACGGCATGTAATTCGCGGTCAAACGTGTAAGTCCACACTGCTGAGAGGATTGCTCCCATCGCCCAAGTTATGTAGAATGTCTGATTAAAAATTAAAAAGAACTAGAACAATATAAAATACTTTATCGATTTTTAAAGGGATAAATAACAATTAAGTTTTCTTAGTAAATGGGAAAACCGTCGGGTTACAGGAGCTATTCAGTGTGCTGTGCATGATTCATACGTTTCTTTGATTTAGTAGAACCCATTATTCCACTGGGTTTAGGCAATGTTTGTTAAATGCCCTGCTCAAGGAGCCAATTGACTATGTAGTACCCAGTTGCGATGCAATTCTTTGGCTAAAATGGGAGAACCAAGGGGGTTATCACACGGGCAATCGTCAGATTACCAAGCGCCCACCCTCGGGTTACCGGAGCTATTGCAGTACGTTGTATATGATACATACGCTTCTTCAATTTTATTAGAAACTAATACTTTATTGGGTTTAACAGAAGTTCGCTTGGTTCGTAGCCCACTATATAACAGAATGCATCCGTGTGTGTATAGGATTCGGGCAGACGTTATAACATCAAAATAAGGTGAAAGTATCGCACGAAACAAATCATTTCAAGTATCTGTCATCGCATGTGCACAGCCGGGTTGACGAAGCTATCGCAGTGTATTCAATAAGTTTAATCTTTGATGCTTTTAAACGATTTATTTGAATATATTGAATCGAGGTAACGACAATTAAGTTCCTTAAAACATTTGTTACTTTTTCATAGATGCCGGTCAACATGTCAAAATGTTCACTATATTAACAATAACAGTGGTATAAAAATAAAGAAAACAACGAAAGTCCACATCGCAGTTTAATGGGACTTGTTGTTATGGTGGATAGAGTATTTATGTTTAACTGCTTAATATCCGCTGTTTTGCCCAACAAAACAACCATATAGCAAGTGTACAGTTGCGAACCTACCACCCTTCGGGTGAACGGCATCGCACTTGCCCAGCAAGCTAATCGGTCGGACATTATAGTAATAAAACACATGCATCGTGCCGTTGCACACATCCTTTCTCAAGAAAGGTGCAGGTAAGCGGCGAGAGTGGAAACCGAATCCATGATATATAATCTTTACCGGTGGAAATATGTTGTGGTACTTGCATGCTTTGTACATGAAAACTGCCGCAAGAATGTTGGATAGAAGAGTGATTGGCCAAGCGAGGGTTACCTGGAATATAATTTTAATTACCAAACTTTCATTCAATATAATAATAACATTTTACGATTCTAATTTTTGGGCTGTCAGTAAGACCAATTTATATATATGGAGAGAGAAAGAGAGAAAGAAAGAAAGAGAGAAAAAGAGAGAAAGAGAGAGAAAGAGAGAGAAAGAGAAAAAGGTAAAACCGTTTTTAAAACAAAACAGTTCGATATACATGTATCGGTTACTTTTAATCATTTCGTAGGTCTATGTAGTTAAATGAGTATGGCCGTGTAGCCAAATGCTCAAAGCGACCGACATTCCGAGTTATCCAAAACTTGGTCTATAAGTGAGAAAAAACAACTTGGCCCGCTAAAAAAAAAACTGGGAGTGGAAGTGTACAAGTAACTTTTTCTATACAAGAAAAAGTTCGAACCCATGTTCTGCTCATCACTAACATCATTTGAATAAATCTGTTGTTAAACGGAGCTGTGAACCATTCGGCCACAAAACACGGAATATGTAGCGACGACAGGACTGGGTTGTTGTGGAATATTTTTCTGCGTTAAACTGTTCCTTTCAAGCCTCTATTACTCTAACAAAAGTTTCACCATCAATTTTAAGAAATAAATGTTTAAAAAAATATAAAAATAGAATGGAATTAAGAAAAATTGAATAAAAAAAACTAAACAGGGTAAGGTTTTGAACCCGCGATCGGCTGGTCACCAATACAGTTTTAATTTAAAAAATGCCACGAACCATAGTCTGGGACGGGTCGTTGTCCACGTTGTACTTCGTTGCCACTTTTAGTGGGGATTGCCTAAAGAACTCTGTGGAAAAAAGTTTTAACTGATTTGTATGTTTCACTTTTCCACGTGTATCGCAAATTGGGGATTGAAGCCAACCCCGACTAGTCGGTTGTGTCCGTGTGTGATCTGCCATTGACTAAAACTAGTGGAATAATGGGTTGAAGGAACGTCTCAATCACACACAGCACACTGAAATAGCTCTGACGGTGGACGCGAGGTAAACTGACAATTGCCTGTGTGAAAACATAGCTTGCGTTTGTATCCATTCACAAGATAAAATTGTGTGTTTATCCATGAGGAGATATTATTGAATAGTATACAAAGGTATTTCTATAAATTATATCAATTTCATTCCAAAACCCAACTACTTACTTGTTCCCGGTAATTCCAATTTTCCATTTGCAGCAAATATGAAGAACAAATAGGCACACAGCCCGGTGGACAAGACGACTGTCACACAAAATATTCGTTCGTTGGTTAAATTCATGATAATTTAAACCGACTTTCCTACCAACTTCGTTGTTATAACTATTAGTGTACAAAACTGGTTAAAATTCGTCTAAACTTTAAAACTTTGTTGTATAAATTAAAGGTTAGCAATTTGAGCAGATATTTCTTATTGGCCTGCATAACTGACATAATTGAATGCATTGAGCCGTAGAAATGTAGCATCAGTTATCACAGCGATTAACCGTCCATTAAATTCTCGTTAATGTATGGACGTTCCTACCGGGAAGCTACGTATTTTCGTCTTTTTTTAAATGGCCGTTTCAGAAGAGGAAGACGCGTCTTATCCTTAATATAATAGCAATAGGATGAGCTACCAAAACAAAATATTAAGTATTGGAATGGAATGGTCAGCACAAAACAAGGCATATCACAATTCTTAGTACCACATGACGTGGTACATACCTAAATAGGTTATATTGCGTGATAAATGCTGTACGCCACAGGAGGTAACTTACACCGATGTGCAAAACATATATTTAAACGTTGCGCGTTTCAATACTCTTGTTACCATTATGAAAACCAATTAAATAGTTACTATATACGCGTATAAGACTTGTCATTTTGTTACAAGTTTAATGTTTTATGGTGGTTAGCTTTTAAAACCTGCGAAAAAAGTTAAATCTTAATCGATTCGATATAAACGTGTTGTATAGCAAATACGAATAAGGGAAGATTAATGAGAAAACTGGACACTGTTTAAAAGGACGTGAGCAAAATATAATAATCCATCTTAATTATGATGCTGTTGGCTCAAAATGATTCTTTTCCGTTTAGACACAACAACAGTGTTTAGTCAGTTTCTAAAATAAGTGAAGGAAATGCCGTTATGACTGAATTAGATTTATGTTAACATATCCATCATTTAGTATATACTGTTATGGGTTATCTGAATTTCGTCAGCAAAATAAATAACTGAGATTGTGACGAATAGCAAATCAGTCTAGCGATATAAGTGCGCATAGGGTGAATATCCCTCTTCCGCAACTACTAAATACGGGTTATACTCTAGAGTGGAAGCATAACATAATCCAAATAAAAATCGGTATTTTTAACCAGTCGTCCATACATGCTGTACATAAATCGCTTGCGCTAACCATTCGGCCGCACATGCTGTATATGAACCGTCCCGCTAAAAACACAACGCTACCACGCGGCGCCACTACGCGGATTGCAAGCATAGGTAAATAGAAAATGTTTTAACCACTGACGTTTTGCTGTTTTTTCGCGTTTTCTAATTATCATCAAAAGTCCTGCTTCGTGTTTTCATTGTGAAAACATAAAATAAACCAAACTAAAATACCACCGGAAAATTGAATTTAATCAAACTGAATTAATTAATTATTGCAGCAAATGTTTAAAGCGACTCTTATTCTAATTTAGTTGCTATTATTACATGGCATTTTTCTGTAAGGAAAATGCATAGCGGGGCAGAGTGGTTTTGGTTAGGTCATTCAGCAAGAATGTTTGTTACTGATTTTCATATCATTAAAGGAAGCCAAAACACGGAAAATTAAGGGTTGCATGCAGCTCCAAACACCCGATAAACACTAGACTTTAGTGGCAAGACCGATTCATACACAGATTTCTACATAAAAACGGTCTTAATAATGATAAGCCTCGTTCATCGTGAGTTGTAAACTAGTAAAAAAACATAAAAATATAAATTCTCTTCAGTGTAGTTATGGACTTAGTATTAAGTTTATTCTTCTTTTTTTTATAGTTTAGTTTAGTTTATTCATTTTTTGCCCCAGTTTTTAAAAATGGCAAACGAATATAATCACGATACAGGAACGGGAAAAGACGGCAAAACGAACAGTCGTTAGAACACGTCAGTAAAAAAGGATATAAATTAATGAATATAGCGGACGCGGCCGCCAAACCTAGGTAAATGAACAATATTTAGCAATCGAAATTTAATTAAGACTAAACGATTTAGGAAGACAGGTTGTTGGTTCGGTATCCACCCTCGTTGTATTTGTCCTTGCAAAAGACACAGTCTTGATTCAATGGATTTAAAGAGAACATTCAAACGTCGAAATTATATCAACTATATTTAAAAACACTGGGATAATTCCTGTATTCAATTGCGAGCACAGGGAAAGCCGACTACTATCCGTTTTACAATGTTAATGACTGGTTGTCCTATATTTTTCGATAAAAACGGGAAACCTATACTGTCTTAAATCTGAAATTATACAATTTTCTCTTTTTTTAAATGATCCAAATATTTTGTTCACTTTTACGTACACACGAGTTCACAGGTACATTCAAACGCACAAAAACGTAACGAATCACTTTCTGGTTAATTTCAAATAAAAGAAGCAACTTTTGTGATGCTGGTATATTCACTTCTCTCCTTATTTAGCAAAGACAATCACAGATTCCATCTGGAACAATTTACACAAACAAGATGTTTTGATACACAAGTAATTATTCAAATTCAACCCGGAAAGGCATGAAGTGATTACAACACAAAACAACCTGTCACGAGGTTTATGTTGATGTTTAAACAACTCTTGTAGGGATTTTAGTTTATTCATTTTTGCCGTATTGAATAATAGTGGTAAATGAAGCAAAAAACATGGCACAGGAACGAAAAAACGGTAAACGAACAGTCATTAAAACACGTCATTTAAAACAATTAATAGAACTAAATTAATATAGCGGACGCGGCCGCCAAACCTATAGGAGAAAACGATACTGTTAAAACAAAAATTAACTAAAAGATATAAAGACCTGAAGAAAAGTGTGCGATAAAACACGACCAGTACTCAGGAAACTCTATACACATTTCTAACCGGTAAGTGTTGTCGTTTGCGGAATTTGATATCAAATTTCAAAGAAGCCTTTGGCTTATTAAAATTGTTTCAAATACCCCAAACTCCGACGATATTTTTGTATCGGTCGCCTTGACTTTTTCGCCACGACATTGGGGCCCACATTTTCTGTAAAAATATTACTTGTGAGGTGCAAAAACCGTCGGCAGTTTTTATCAACTTACCTTACCATCGCTAAAAAGTCAAATATAAAATGCAACGTATTGATTTAATATAAACTGAGAATTTTAATATTTTTACTGTAATAATCAGCAAAAGACGTGTTTTGTTAATTAAAAGCTTTAACATACACATACTAGGCTGCATCGTAAAGTATCGTGTTAAATATTACAACCCGTGGACATAAGTCGACTTCAGAACTCGGTTAAAGTGGGATATACCATGGTTCGTACAGTAGCTGCTGGAACACACGTCCTTGCTTTGGTCAATGTAAAAGCCACTTCAAACCCCGAATTTGGCAGCTGACCAAGCTAAGAGCGATGTTGTAGGGAAAGTTGGAATGAAACTAAGAAGGTTCTGTAACGAAGCTGAAGGGCCCTCCAAGTGTGCCTTTCCATGGCCGCAGCGAAAGTCATAATTACGAAGCAAGTGGCCCAATACTGAGTAAGTTATTTATAGAATTCCAATGATTTGAAACTTAGTTTGCAAGGAGGTGGCATCGGGTTTCCAATCACGAAACAAGCTTTGATTAATTGTGTAAACTTTTAGGAAGGATGTATGTTAAAACTAGCGCAAGAGCAGTGGAATTTACGAGACTTACAATTACATGACTGCATATATATTCAGTTAGTATGACTTTTCATTTGGTTTGTCTTTGTATAAGTTTTCGGATGGTCGAATTAACCAAGAAATAGTAAAACTAAACAAACGCAAAAGGCATGTTTTATAGAGCAGACTATACATGCCATAAATCATTTCCCTGAATGTACAGTGTTCATATTTGCCTTTGATATTAAATTTAATACAAACGTCGGTTCTAGCGCAAATGGAATTAAATGTCACGCCCGTTTAAATTTATTAGTTTGCGCTACACTCTCGGAAAGCATGTTATTTATCAAATGAACTGTCAACTGAAGGAATCTCTCGACTTTAACCAAAAATCTTCTAGCTTTGTGTAAGGTAGTACTTTAAAGCTGTGGAGATATAAATAAATATTGGTTGGGCTAGGTGAGAACAAAGCTTTGTACTACGGCATATATGTATACCTGGAAGCACTTAATACTTTCTTATCTAACACAAGTACACATTTAATCAAATACTTGAAGTTAACAGGACCCCGTTCATTTCGATTAAAAACAATGAACCCAGTAGAATTAAAAAGATTTACATTTGCAGACGTTTTAGATACATAAGTGTTGGCCATTTCGGTCCATTTTAAAAATATTTCATGTACTTCTTTTAAACTGTTATGTTATTTAGGATTTATCATGATCTGTTCGCCATTTAGTGTTTACATGATCTGTATTGCTCAATTTTGTAAATGAGATTTATATTTGGGGGTATACAACTATATTGCTTCTGTTTGTGTTATTGTGGCACTTTAAATGGTCCTCGACAGCAATATAGGTTGAAAACACGAATCAAATATCGCCGCCTATTCCCGACTATGTGACATAACGCTAAGCACACATACCCCCGACTAGTCGTGTGTGCTTTTCTGGGTGGAAAGCGCGACAGACCAAAGGAATAATGTCTTTGTTCAGCACGCGTGTCTTTCCTAAGCTGTCAGCTCTAAAGTAGGATTCAACGAAAAGTTTCTAAGAAGACAATTCAAACTGTGTACTGTGCATAGAATACTTAGAAATGCTTACAGTTAAGTTTGTTCTTAGTTATATTTTATTTTGCATTATAAGATGTATCTGTTTAGTGGGTAAAACAAAACTTAAAAATCGGGCTCCAAAAATCGTGATATTTCAAAATCTGAAGGACTAAATGCGATTTAATCGCCGTTTACGCTTGGGTAGAGTGAAACGCCGTTGTAAAAACTACGTCACAGTGCGCATTGTGGAGATTTTGATTCATAATACTATCTGTGACGATTCGGTTATTGTTGCTATAATCTTAGTAGTGGAGTTTGCGGGACTGGCTGTAATAACTGGTGGATTAAAGCACAGATTGATGACAGGAGTTGTTATCGTAACGTTTCAATTGTGAGGCCCGTTTCCTGGAGCAGAGCGACATATCGGCAAAAGCTTTGTTTACTGTAAAACCATCTGACCATGCTTGGCGAGTGATAGGCAGTGTTGAACAGGACAGCAGCCTTATCCAGTTTAGTTATGCGATAACTCAGAACCACTTTTGTGTGTATGAACGTATGGGCCTTAGAATAGTCGGTGTTTTCCGTTTTTAATCCGGGAAACAGATTTGGTGAGATTTCACCAGCCAGTCGGTTTATAAGTTGCAGCGTGGGAATGGACGACTTTAACTATTCAATTGTACTTATAATGGAGTAATCGCTTCATTGAAATTTAGCAATAACAAGTTTATTACTCATTGATTTGCGATGGTGAAGAGGCAACTTTAGCGAATATTAATTCTCGCTCCACTATTAAGCACATACTAGTCTAAATTTGAGGAGAAAAGACAACACATTACAACACAGAGTAGTTTATTTTGACAGTAAAAGGTCTAAACAAGTATTTGGTTCGTAAGTGATCGGTCAGTAGGTACAGGAATGGACCACTTACTTCAAAGTTGATGTTTTCGTACTCGCTTCAAAGCAGTTTACGTAACCCCCCGTTGGAACATAAATCTAACTTAGAGTCAAACTACTGTGTGGTAGCACAGGCCGAATAGCTTAGGCGTGTTAAGATGTGGACAAATATTGTAAAGCAAGCTGATTTTTAAATATACCACTGTGTTAAAATTCAATCACGAGTTCATTTTAACTTTGAGAAACGTTAAAGTGATAACGGAAACCGGCTACTTCTGGGAAACAATTAATTTGAATATAGACGAATAAGGATAATGTTGTAAGTTTAATGTATCTTTTCTTCGTTAGATCATCAAGAAAATTATATTGAATAGTTCTATTGAAACGAAAGTGAAAAGGGAAAAAGGGAGGGCATTAAATTTGCTTGGTTAAATATAAGTCAACATAACCTTATTTAAAAACACTGCAAGAGCTGCTGTCATAATCTTACGTTTCTTTTTTTAGTTCTTAGGTTTCTTATTTACCGGACTAAGTCTTAAACCTATGACGGGTTCGTCGCCAAGGCGGTTTTATATTGAAATCGTGATATGTAAAAATCGCTTTAACCACTCGGCCACACGATATGTAGATTAGGTGGAGTTTATCTAAGTTTTATACGTTTTATGCATTTTACGACCTCAACAATGGTTTAGTATTTACAAGTGTTTAACATTTAAGTTGGTTTTATCATTTTTATTTCGCAATATTCTTCTTTATCGCAATACAATAGAGAATAGCAAACACGTTAAGCACTCTTTATAGATCCAGATTTATTCAATTTCTTTGTCGAAATGACTAACATGCTCGTTAAACGTATTTGTTTGGTTGGTACAATGATCATGAATATTAGATTTTCCAACAATGTGCTGTAAGGCATGTAATACTGTGTACATAAGTTAAGATTTTGGAGAATAAAAGCGTATCGATTAATGGGTGAACTTTCGTTTTGCCAAATATTTTTTAGTTACAGCAATTTACCGAAATGTGTTTCAGCAGTTCCATATAGGTTCGTGCTTTAAAATAAATGTAACAACAACATTTTACGAGTTTTTCTGATGCATAAATCACGCGAACAGTAAAAAGTGGAACTTTTTTTCCATTTTTTAGGTTATCTTACGTGTTTTCATTATGAAAACGAAAATCAACTCGAAGTTGTGAATACTAAGCGTCCTGCACAGCGACTGTGCCGACACTACCGGGTTAGGAGGCGATGTGTCGAATTTCCAGTTAATCACGGAACGAGTTCTCCCAGTTTCGCGCCAAATTACCGATGTCAACTCAAGTAATGATGAAATGACTGTGTGGAAGGAAGACGGTTATTTTAATAGACGGGATGCCACTGTGTATTCATTACTTGTGGATTGTATTCGAAATTTGTCAAGGCGCATAATTGCTAATTTTTTATATTGACCACAATTGGAGAATGATAAATGGTGTACATAATGAGTTTATTATATTACGTTGGCTGTACAAAATTGTTTAGACACTTTTTTTATTGGTGCTGGAGTAAGCTTATAGTCACGAGAAGCAAGTATAAGCGACGTTAGTATTAATTAAACCCTCACTTAACTTCGGTGTTATACAATGTCGTTGGGCCAGTTGTAAGAAAGACACACATCGGAAAGTGTGAATATAGTACGACTGGTCTATCCTACAAGCGTAGATCAAGGCAAAGGTTGACGACACGGTTTTAAGCGAGGTGACTAAAGCTCAGACCAAACATTTTAAATTGTCGCATTATCACGCACTAGTATGTAGTTGTGAATATCAACTTTGTTATGACCCGATTCGGTGTATTCACTATTATGTACGAGCCGCCTTCAGTTACAAACAATATTGAAAAGAAATTTAACAACGTCCGTGTCTGACCCATACAGCACACGACACCAAATGTTCACAAAGACTTAATCATCGCCAATTAGTAACACGTTTTCATAGAACCGGAACAAAAACAACAGGACTTATGTACTCTCCTATACTTAAAGATATAGACAACCAAGTATGCTAGTAAACTAATTCTTTCTGGCGGCTAAATTTATTTTATATTTCGTTACTTTAGTAATTGTTGGTTATTTTTTTCAACAGTTATGTTAAAGTGAGCACATATTAACAAAATTAGTTTAATAGAATACACGTTTCTTTAAACTTGGCAGTTATACCAGTGTAACGCGTGTATGTACCAGAACAGGATGTACGATCGATTAATACTCCAAGTCGGTGTTCGCTAAGTTGAATATGCCCAAGGACAATCGACTAGCAAGCGATCAGTTTCGAGTCTATAGCCTTTTGGCTGATATGTCACGCACGAACCTATCAAACGTTACTCCATTGGTTTCACTGGAACTAAGCAACATTCATCATGTAGTGTTCAAGCCGGAAATTAAACAGTAAATATCTGTTGTTAATATTCGAACCAGCGCGACGAGACAAGTTAATTTTTATCAATTTTTTACTTGAGTTTTGAAACCATTATGGGATCGTCATTAAGGCCATTTTTTTTTATTTAAAAGTCGTGTTAACCATTCGGAAACATAACCGTTCCGTTTATTTATGCAGATTATATTAGAGCAAAATGAAAGATACGAGTTGTATTTCAATTGATAATCTCCCATTGAATAACACAATCGCCCTGAGACCAAGCCGAGGTTACCCTCGTGTACGTGCGAAGAGTGTACCAGACCCAGTGACAACTTCGAGTTATCAGATTCATAACAAAACAACACACAAGCACAGATGGCCTGTCGCCTCGTATTATTACACATCAAGCTTTCCTTCCCTATATAACTCACTGTACACAAATGGTACAGACAGGGATGAACCATCCACCACTAAAGGGTAAATACTTATATTTTTCAACAAACTAACCATGTGATATTTTTTTACTTATCACATCATTTTTGTAATTGAATTTCTCCAGCCAAGGTCCTAACGAAGGTCTAAATAGTGTTATATTGGTGCTAAAATCGATTTTCTAGCATTTTTATTGTCTAGTGTACTTGGGTTATAAAATTCCTGGTCTATATTTAACCAACAATGGTATAGCAGTGTGCAAGATAGGCTGTTTAAATTTACATGTGAGGTGGGTAAATGCAAAAGGCATTACACTTAAAGTTACCGGAGCTATTGTAGTGAGAAAGAGAAATTACAATAAATATGGTGGAGACATTCGTACACTTTCTGTACAATCCATTAAACAACTGGGTCCGGGCCACGTTAGCGACGTTATGTTGCCCAAATATACAATCTGCAAGCAGTCGACTGGTTTCGATTGTAGTTTCGACCTCTCGGCGCACGGTATGGAGCGGTACCAGCAGAATCAAGTAGTAATCGGCAAGAGAGGGGACGTTTACGTCTTCTTACAGTAAAGAATGTTTAAATGATTACTATGGACTTTTATATACTTTGATAATGTGTCTACCATTTGTATGGAAGTCTACCACCTAACTTCGTAGAGCAACGGGTCCAAAGTGTGGTACTTTGATTACGGACCTAGACAATGGCCGCGAATGGTCAACAAATTTCATTCAAAAACTGAAAATTGCGATAGTTTTTACTAAATATCTTTGTATAATACCATTACCACGTTCCCAATTGAACCGGACATATCATCAGTCCTAGACTAATATGTTTGTTTCTTCTTTGGTTCTTGGTATACCAGCAAGGATTGTGTAAATGAAGTAACAATCATTGACTTCGCGCCATTTTCATATCCTATTTGTAATTCATAACAATGCCGTTTGTTCTTAGACAATTGTGTTTAATAACGTTAAAGTATTACTGTGTGGTTAATTTAAACCAAATTCAACTTTGTTTTATGTATAAGTATTTTACTTCTTTGGGCCTAGCTTTGAACTAATGACCACAGTATATCTTCCTAAAATTCTTTTTGTATGGTATCTGTACTTGTGATAATATTTAACTTTTCAGTCAAGATTTATTTATAAATTCAGTTAGCAGGGTTTTATGATACACCAGAATATTACAATATTAACAGTATTAACAAACAAAGTCATGAAAATAATTCAATAATATAAACACGATGCTTGCAGGGCATGTTAATAGTAAAAAGGCTGCGAGTAACACCAGGTTTAAACGACCAACTCTAATATATCATTCTGTCATAAAACTAACTTTGTGCGGAAACTTTTTAATCCTATTAAACACGCGATAAATTTGGTAGTTTTTTGTGGTTATATAGATCAGGATATTTGCTATGAAGCGATTATTGTTACAAGTTCATTCTATTTACAGTGTGTCCTATCCAAAAAGTCGAAAAAGTTGCACTCCGGCTTCCACCCGAGGTTCACCGGTAGCTCCTGTTTCGACCCGAGGTGTGCCGGCAGCTACTTCAATCGGGGATTGCAAAGAGAGATTTCCATGGCGGTGAGATTAACATTGATGTGTCGTCGTGTGGCCAAATGGTTAACGCGACCGATACATATTCAGATTTACATATAAAAACGGTCTTAGCAACAATCCCAGTCTGGCTTCGAAACTTAGTTCATTAATGTTCGGTCATGTGGCCGAATGGTTAACACCGCCGTATAAAGTTGAAAATGGATAACAATAATAGAAGGGGAAGATTGAAATTAACCACTAAAAACATTTTTACCAATGTTAAACTAAAGATAACTGACGTATAATAATATATTTCACCGATACAGCGTATTTGATACAAATATCGTCAGTTGAAGGGTTGCAGATTAGAAACTGATCGCTAGCTAGTCGCTTGTGTCCTTGAATACGGCACTTCTAAATTGAAGGAACGTGTAAATCATATACAACACACTGCCATAGCTCTGATAACACTACGGTGGGCGCGAGGTTATCTGACAATTGGCCGTATGTTAACTTGTATCCTATCCAATTCATAAAAATAATATTACGCAATATAAATCTACATTGTATTGTGACGTTCATAATGTACCATGTTTGCGAATACAAGTCACAAGATGAAGCCTCATGTTCCAGGAAACTTCAGTTTCGTTGTGGAAGGGAAAGAAACATAATACTTCCTGTTTCATGTTTGTCACGCTGCCGTTCATGTGTGTAACGGCTGTTATAATACTTCTGCTGGCCGCATGAATGAAGAAACGAGGTGATCTGACGATTGCCCATGTGGTATAACCCCCTCGCGTTTTTTTCATTCACGGCGATAAACATGAATATGCTATCCTTAAATTTGGTGTGAATATACACGGTATAGAGGAGAAGGAATATATTCTTTTTCCAATTGGGCTTAGTTTCGATCCCATCATAGGAAAGTTGCCAAGGCCGTTTTTTTGTATATCGGTATATGTCGTGTTAACCATTCAGTCACGCCACCCATACTAAATAGAGAAAATATAAAACCAATTTAGTTCATAAAACCCCAAACGTACCTTAGCGTCGTTAGGTTTAAAACTACGCGAACTGCTGTAACCACCGGAGGTTTTTAAGAAAGGCGAAAATATTAAACCACCGAAATTTAACTATCTCCAGCCCACAGGCGTTGAGTTTAAAATTGCGCAAATTCAAAATGTTCACGTCATACCCACGGGAAGTCTTTAGCTATCCTCGGTATTTAATCCGTTTTTCCGTAATTTCGCATACCAGCACGGGCCGTTTAAAAACAAATTCAGTCCGTCTCATTTAGTTCCTTACTTTCCAGCCAATGTAGCCGGACCTCATTCACAAGTGTAAAGGTACTGACACCGAGACAGGAAAAGGATTCGTCCAAAACAAAACAACCAAACGGGAAGGAACTGGAAAGTCAACAAATCACAACCAGGTAATTATTAATTAGCCTATTTCCTTTAATATTATAACGAACGGCAAAAATTTACCTAGTTTTTATTCGCGATTAAAAAACGTAACAGGATGTTCTATAAAACATTGGATACAGGAAAACACGTAATACCGTCTTAATAACAATTTTGTTTTTTAAATTTTTTTTTGGCTATGATTGATTTATTTATATCCTTTTTTATTTTTAAACGACGTGTCTTACGACTGTTCGTTTTGCCGCCCTTTTATGTTCCTGTGTCCATACTGCTTTTCCCTAGTGTTATAGCTTGTCTATATTTTAGGCATGTGTTTCTTTAAATATTGTTTTGAGGAAGCCAAACTCAAATAATCTAAACTGTTTTGCCCTTTAAATCATGTTTTACCTCACTAAGTTTTGAACCCACAACGGGACTGTTATTGAGTCCGCTTTTTATATGGAAATCGGTCGCATTAACCATTCGTCCACATATCTGTTTGGTGTTCATGCAGATTTATTGTGCCAAGGTTCGAACCCATGATGGCCTCCTAACCAATACCGTTTTTGTATAGTTGGTATATGTATAGGTTTGCTTTAACCATTCTGCCACACAACCATTTTTATCAGGCTTAGTTTCGATCCCATGGTGGGTTCGTTTCTTAGAAGTTTTTTTGGAAGTAGGTCGTTATATGTATTAGTCACGTTAACCAATCAGCCACACAACTGTTTTTAAGCAGATCTGCTGGTGATATCGAAACAACATCTCGACTGCCATCTAGCGGGACGACGCAACGCACACGGACGAGAAGTAATCGATCGGGAAGTTGCGATTTGAACCAAACCAACCAGCAATTCGACGAAACGATTTCATCGATCGGGTCTCACTCCCCAGTCGCTATACCCCTCTGGTCGCAGCGACGCCGAACATTAAGCTCCGGATCGCGTAACTACGTCACTAGAAGTATGACATCATTACAACCGAAGAAATCCCCCAATGCAAGAATTCTAGTGAACACAAAACACGAAGGTCAGACTCTCCCGCCAAAATCGCCGCTCAAACCAGCCAATTACAGATTATCCTTTGCACAGTCGTACACTGCGCAACTGACCGATATTAATCAACATAAACACAATAGCGAGACACGTAAAGCAGCTCGTACAACGCCCAACAAACCCATCCTAAAATGCGAGAGTTTCGTGAAGCAGAAGTCTTCAACGAAGGACCAACAAACCGAAACGAATTTGAACGACGATTCGCGCGAACCTAACTCGCAAGAAACCAACTCAAATATTACGAACCACAAACAGTCAGTGACTACCTCACCTACGACCCCTAGTGTCACGAGGTTAAACGCGAAATCACCTGACGCACAAACTAAACCTCACAAACCGGTGAGAACAGAAAAAGGACTCGCGTACTCAGCCGCACATTTCCGAGATAGATTCGATCCGACGTCTAAATCATCTCTGCTCTCATCCGACCAGCTGGTCATTAGAGAATCGGTTGAAAAGGTCCAACGATGGATGCGGACTCTGCCCAAACACTTCCATACTATCCACCACGTGCTACCTCCGGTCCAACACGACTACTGATGCTGAGATCCGTTTTCAAATCTTTCCCATAATAAAATCATGTTTTTTTACCGAGCTCAGTTTCGAAACCACGTTCCTCTTCCCCAGACCGTTTTTTGAATATAATTCGATATTTGTATCGCTCGCGTTAACCATTTGGCCACACGGCCGTACAAAAAGTATTGGCACCAGTATAAAATGCCAAAATACATAACACTTTATCCTTTCGAACGACATGGCCTACGTTTGTGGTCCCTGTGCTACCATGGACCCCACCTAAATTGTATTGTTTCCCTTCAAATGAACAACCCATCCCAAGAGATATACAAACATGTCTGTTTATCTGTTTTGACTTTTCAATATTTTTCCTCCATTTTCTATTTATAATTAGTTATATGACTGGTTAAAGCGAAATAGATGACAGTGTGTAATTACAATCAACGAGTTTATTTTTTGTTTCTATTGGAAGCTGCTCTGCATATGACGAGTGATTTCGGGGAATTCCCTGCGCGTCATTAAGCCTTAATCTGGTGTAGCGGTCGGATATCTATAGCTTGCTACTCTTTCATCCTTCTGATTTGGCTCTTATTATTCTTGATTTTGCTACTGTACCGAACGTTTATTAAGTTAAATATCCATGCAAACACAGTGAAACAAACACAAGAACACTCGCCTCTTACTAGTTTTTCGGCTTCCAGTGATTTATTTTGTGAAATATCGGTTCAAATGGCTCAAAAATGCAAAAGGTTGCCGACCCCTGGCCGAGTGCAACCAAATGTATCATTCAAATCCACACACACATACTACAATGGACATCCCAACTTGGCTTATAAGAACGAGTTATTCTGACGTATGACTTCAATCTTACATATATAAATTCAATCTTAACATATGTTACGTCATTCGGTGACGTGTTTTGTCCATCCAATTTTATTTTTTACCTTGAAATATATTATTTTATTCAGATGTAATGGACTGTTATTATGAGCGCATACAAGTTATTATGTAGATGGTTGCTATACCAGTTGATCAATTGCTAACAACGTTTAAATACATTTTCAAAGCCTTATTTAAACGGAATTTATTCTGTTTTCAGTCTTTTTTCACCTATATCTTCAATTAGTTACACCATTTGTGGCAATACTTCGCACAATAAGACAAGATACTGAATTACCAATTTCTTTTTTGGCAGAAAAAAACACGATTTTCGCTGGGCATATTTATTCCAAGGGAATAAAGTCGATTGCAACCAGACAAGATAAGTAACGCAGAAAAATAAATAACAAAAAGTATTGTGTGCCCGTACCACCTAGATAGCAGAAATCATCGCTGGTAAAGAGTTTGAAGCAGTGTAGATAATAACTCAGAAGTTGGAAATGTGTAAAGTGTACTAGTGGATTGTGAGCAAATAAAGAGCATTATGAGCAGAATAGGCAAAGCTTTAGAAGTCATTATTGCACAGTATATTGGACCCAAAGAAAGTATATCAGCACATTGGTCGTCGCCTATTTAGCCAGCACCCACCCCTGGGTAAACCGGTCTTGGCCGGTGTAGACCGGTTGCAGAAGGAATTCCCTTCCGTGTTCTACGGTTGTCCAACTGTGTCGGTCCACACCCAGCGCTTGGTCGTGATACTGATGGAATAGCAATGGACGATCCCGGTGGTCTGGAATAATTGGAATTTAATTTACGACTTGGAACTTTTTATGTGGTTCTGGAGTCTTACGTATAGGATATGTTAATCCTTGTGGGTAGGTCGGTACCATAACACACAAGTCTTAGTTAGCGACAGATTTCGATCATACAACCTTACTGCTGACAGTCTAACGCTCTACCAATCAACACTCGGACACAGAACCGAGTGTATAATGTATATCCAAGATTTTCGTCAAAATTATGACATATATTTTAGAAGCAAACCGAAACTGGTCGCAAGCTAGTAGGTTGCGTCCTTGGGCAAGGTGCTTGGACCACAGGAATAATTGATTGAACAAAAAAACATAAAACTGAATAATACGCAACAAACTGCAATAGCTTCAACAACTGGACTGTAGGCGCGATTTATCGAAGGGTAACCGTGGATAAATCCTTCAACGTGATTTCCCTACCCACCAAGATATAAACGACACATCCATCCCAGCAAAACAAGCGCTCACCTCAGTGAAGAACCAGGTATTCTGTTAGAATGCTGGGTCTGCTTCTCTGCTGGACGTTGTTGCCTGAATGTTGCAGCGTTTTCGTAGACTGGTTCATTGATTTGGGGGTTATTAGGGGACGAAGGAGGGTTGATCCCGTAATTTAGGGGGGCCAGCTTCAATCTCTGGGTCTGGCTCGCTTGTGGGGTCGGGGGTAAATCACTCGGTGTGTTGAACACGCTTTTAGGGGTCGTGGATCGCGATTCGGGGGATTTCCCGGGTGCAGGAAGTTTACTGGCTGCAGTAAATCTAGAAATTCGGGAACCAGATTGTGACCGGCGGTTGGGGGCGATTTTCGACTGGGGAGTCCCCTCCGTACCCCGTTGCGCTGGAGATTTAATGTTTCCAGAATGTTCTACCGTTTCCCGCGGCCTAGAATCAACAGAGGAGGTTGTAGTATCAGCGCACCGCGGTCCAGAGTTCTTCATATTTCTTCCCCTGAAACTCGATTCGGAGCTTGAAGTCGAAGTGTTAGAGTCCACGGTGCCTTGCAATGCCGAGTATCGGAATGACGTCGCGCTGTTCCGCTTCCCTTTGCTCAACCTCACCGCTGGCTTCGTCGTTGGATCTGACGAACCCGATGACGTCATTCCACGCGCCTCTATGACGTCAGCAATGCCGTCAGACGGCAAAGAACCGAAGCTGGAACCGGTCCCGGTGCTATTTCCACCGCTAGATGGCGGAAGAGGGAGACGACAGGGGGAATTATCAGGCGTTGTACGCTGAAAAAGAAAACAAATAAATATTTTGCCGAGTATCGACAAAATCAAAGAAATTGGGAAACAACTTACCGACATCCGTCCTTCCACTAGGCTGTTTCTCGCCCCAGCCATCTGAGAAAGCTCGGCTTGTACGACGGAGCTGATGAAAGCCTTTTCGAATACTTTCTGGTGCTCGGCGTAATTCAATTTGTTTCGGTTCGATTCGCGCTCCGGTTTACCTGGAATTACGAGTGGATTGTCAGTGTTGCCAGTGTTACCAGTAGTGCCAGTGTTGCCGCTTAAAAATAGAAAAGCAAGTGCCCGGTTAACCTAGTTAATACTGGACGGAATTATTGGAGTACAGAAATTTTAATACAAGGCTAATTTAAAAATCTCCTGTAACCCCAATCGCAGTACTTTACCAGTGTTACCAGTGTTGCCGAGTAACAAATAGAAAAGCAAGGAATATAGTCCAAAAGAGAATACGCAGTGAATCTAGTAATTACGTAGAAGAAAATTAATTTTAACTACATAAATTGTAAAACAAGGCTAGTTAAAAAACTTCGTTAACTCCAATCGCTGTAGTTTTAAACTTCGTGCTGAAACGCCCTACGTTCCCAAACGGGATAAACAGGAATTATCTTTGCACGCAGCCCAGTGGCTTAATAAAACGAAATACATTTCGAAACCCCAACACATAAGTTTAACTAATAATCCATAAGTAAAGAATGGACAAGGCAACTAACATTTTTGATCCATAACTCTAGATACAATGACAGGAAAATCCCATAACTTAAGCTGGTATTACCTGGGCTGATATTACTTTGTCCGTTCTGCTGATATCCGAATTCCTGTTTTCCAGTTAAATCCTCTTTACTTCCAGTATAATGGTTACCAACGGACTTCATGATTCGACCTATGGGGCCACTGGGGCTGGGCTTGGGTGGTCTCAGTCCAACTTTCGGTTTGTACGACGCGGGCGATTGGGTCGGGTTGTTGTTGGGCGAGGTTCGTACAATAGTTACTCCAGTGGCGAATATCTCGCGCCCCTGACTCGAGCTTTTCGGCGCCGGGTAGCTGACCGACGACGGACGAGGGTTCTCGAATTTTTTCGCTCTAGCGAGAAGAACGTTCTCGTAAGAGGGCGGGGCTAGTTGACCCAAGGAACCAGTAACGAGCGGGTAATTCTCGTAAGGCGGTTCATCTTCAATTGCTTTTCTCGTGTGTTTTTGTTTCACTGCGTTGGTGGTGGTTATTTCGCCTCCTTCGAAAGTAGTTTCGGTTGGAATTATTTGAAATCTTCTCGAGTTGTTCCCGCCCATGCTTACAACGTTATCGTACCAGTCCGAATTCTCTTTCTTCGGTAAATTTCGCTTCGCAGACTCTTTAGATTCATTTCTCGAACATTCTGTTTTACCGACGACATTTTCTTCCGATTTCCGCATCACAACGTCAACGTATCTCGGCTCCGTTTCGCGTTTTGCGTCCCGCGTTGCCGCATCACATGCCGCATCGCAAGCCGCTTCTTTCTCCGCGCGTTCTATCGTGCTGCCTTCCGCAAAACCTTCATCAGACACTACTTCTTCGGCAACCTTAGTTAAATGACCTCGGGAGTTCGAGTCCTGCCCGGCGGGGAAAGGACGACTCAACTTCCGCCCGACTGCCGCGTCGCTCCGGTTCCCGAGTTTCATCTTAGATTTCTTCTCAGCTAATCCGTCTCCGCCCGGAGGTAGGTAGGAGTTTGGTTCAAGGGAAAGAGTTCTCGGATCAATGAGCGAGGTAGCTGCCTTTACTGGCAAAGATGACTCCAACGGTCTGAAATGAACAAATGTAAAATTAAATGATTCGTCACACAAGCAGAATTACGCTTCGTAAATAACAGTGCAATTTAATAAAAATAGGAATAATTCATTGCATGGTAATCAAATTATATGATTGGAAATGGGAAAATATCACTCAAAAATGCGTAGTTAAATAATGTCATATCGGTATAATGTTATTTACCCGACTATCTTTTAACTCTATGCACTATACTTCGAAATACGAGTCTAACCGTGTGATTTGGTTATCCAAATTAAGTTTAATTTATTTATTTTTTGCACTGATACTCAATAACATCAAATCAAACAAATCACAGCACAGGAACCTAAAAGACGGTAAAACGAATAGTCGTTAAAAACGTGCGGCTGCTAAAACTAAATGTTTAAAACTGACAACAATACATACCCCTCCGCAGTTACATGTTCATCCGCCAATTTTTTATTCCCAGGTCGATTCCCTGAACTTGATCTCCCGAATTTCGCTTTCATCAGGTTCACGAACGAAATGGAAGATGGCGACGCGGATTTCTTCTTTCCGCTGGTTCCGGAATTTAACTTTTTACTCGGTTGAGTCAGTTTTGAAGGCGCCCGTCCGCGATTTGGATTGGAATCCGCAGATTTGGTCGAGTCAAGTTGTTCTTTCGTTTTTTCCACCGATTTTACAGTAACATTGCTATTTCGGGGTGGTGAGTTTTGAATTTCAGTTTTCTCGTTTTTAGGGTTCGGGTATTGAAAATACGAGTCTGTTGCCTGGTCGTTGCGTTTTTGCGAGCCCGGTCTTGGAGGCGATGAGAGCTTCACGTAGGGATTGGTGGCTGGAAATCGAGGTTGGGGTTTCCCGGCACCCCCGGTCGGAATTCCACTTGGCGACTTGGGCGATTTCTGGTTTTCAGGGTTATGACGTCTTCGAATTGAGTGCTCACTGCTGACGCTCCGATGACGTCGCAACTTGCCAGCCCCACATTCGTCATCAAACGACTGACGCTCTGATCGACGTCTGCTTGCAGAACCTTTAACACAAATCAAAGAATGTAAGTCGCTAAGGTAACAACAAAACACCAAAACACCAGAGCACTAACGAAACACCAGAACAGCAGAACACCAGAGCACTAACGAAACACCAAAGAAACACCAGAACACCAACCTTCGCTCATTCTTCGATTTTTCAGTCTCCCGTTGCTGGGATCAAACGAGTCTTCCTTAGCCCCAACATCCGGCTCAAAGTCCGGGACTTTCGGAAGATCCTTAGATGATCCCCGGATGTTGTGTCTTCGGTGATGCAGAGAGGGTTCACTCCGACTGTTCTTCTTCATCAATTTGCTCTGAACCGCTGGTCGAGGGGGGGTTTCTAGGAATATTAAATCTTGAAAATATAAATCAAGGATTTTGCAAGGATGGTACTTGTTATAACAAATAATATCAGTAAGATCGTTTTTGTTATATTAATAAGTTTATGTATCGGTTACGTTAACCAGAAGGCCACTTGATTTTTCAGTATACTTACCGAGCTATGTTTTGACCTTGATAGGCTTTAAACTGAGACTGTTTTATATAATTCTCTTATAGTATATGAATCGGTCGTGTGGCCGAATGGTTAACGCAAACGATAAATAAACTAATTTTATAGAAAAAACGATCTTACTGGTATTATTTATCCACTATTACGTCTAATTCAGTCGAATAACTGATCGTTGCCAGAATAGCACATTCTACCGGCGAGATAGATTCTACGTTATATAGACGCGAATAATCTAATCCGGTCTCGTTTTATTTTCACCTTTGACTTGTGTTGATTGCGTCGCTTCGGAGGCTTGTTCAATTGCTCCGATGGGATCCATGAGGACATAACCATCCTCTTCAATGGGAGCTGGTCCTTGCATCACTTCTCGGAGGACATGGGGAGGGGGTGGAGGTGGGAAGTCATCTTTGGATGGATTTCGTGGACGCAATGGGTTGGAGGACAGAGGAGTGAAGGCAGATTGAAGATGACTTGAACGTTTGTTCATCTGAAGTGTGCTGAATACCTGGGAATGGGGGGTTAAGTTTTATTTTTTTGTTTCCACGATGAAAACATGGAGCAGGAACTATTGATAAAAATTTGGAAAACGAAAAAAACGGCAAAAAGACAGAGGTAAGAACGCGTCTAAAAAGCGCAATAACCTATTAAATTTCGGTATAATTAGACGTGGCATAATTAGAATTAGAAACCCAAATAAAGGCAAAAACGTTATCAAACTGTGATGTCTTTTTTTCCTTTTCCTGTCGTTTTTATTTTTATTGTTTATAATTTTTAATCGACCGGCATTTGTACAATAAAATCAAATCATTATAATTGCCTTCCATACAATTAGGTCACAGTTGTACACACAGGGCTTTACCGTTGGGTTCGATTCTACATTTTCTTGAATTCTTTGTTTATCCTGGTTTTCCAATTGTCCAAGTTCGTATAAATGGTCGAGCGATTGCGACTTCCGGCAAGCGGCAGAGTATGATTTGCGTCGCCATCCGGCAGCGTCACGCGTCGGTGAATCCTCCGACGTCTGATTGGTTGATGCGGGGTCACGTGTTTCCTTCCACACGCTCAGCTTGCGAAGAGGTCGCGAAACTAGAAACGGAAGTTCACTAGGGTTAAAAGGGGAAACCACCTGTTTGGAGAACAGGATAAAACATACGAGTTTATCAGTGCTTGTGGGAAATATGGAGAAAGAAGTATTATCATGGGATAATCGTCGGAACGTGTCTGTCATACACACCACATTGCAATAGCTCCGGTAACCGGGGGCCGCAAGGTGATCTGACGATTGCCCGTGTGTTAACCCCTTTGGTTTTCCATTCAGGGGGATAAACAAGACTATTCTATCCCATATTCGTAGAAACTTGTAAAGTTGCAACAGTCAGGTTATCGGATCTCTTGTACTGTATAGTGCATGGCACAGCCATTGCTATACAACTTTGGTTTAAATAATGAAGTTGAAGAAAAGAAACTAATGCAAGAACAGCACGGCTGACAAGCAGCGGGTTTTGATACCCCAACCTTCCGAAGGGAGGGCCAACACGCTACCACTAAACCAACTGGACATAATAAGTGAAAACCAACTATTATTCTCATTAGTTCTTTTGCACACGTTCAGTTTTATGTCATTTTATTAAAACTGATTATTAGTCACTGCCCACAGCTTAAACTAAGCTCTGAATTAATTGTAGGTCATTCGATAATCGTCGTAAATACATTTCAGTTTCAGATAAAGTTTAGTTGTTTTTAATTCTTTTGCGGTATGACGTACGAAGTCTTAGATAACAAGGACTTATATGGTCTTTGGCTTTACTACGTAATAGCTTATTACCCTTGAATAATCCAATTATATTCATATTAGCGTCTCCTATTTTGAGAACAGGTCTACTAAATCACGGCTTATTTAGTGTAATCCGATTCAATGATGAATTCACACATGTACTTATGACGCCACAATAGCATTCTCCTGTATTAAAGTAGATTGTATACATCATAATACCTTCTGTTTGGGTGGTGGGCGAGGATATTGCATCATCGGAAAACACACTGTGGAAAAGTAAATCAGTCAAAAGATGTTTATACAAAATAGTGTAATTAAATTGCTGTATGTTAGATATATTTATCCCCTTTTAAAAAAAAACAGTTAACAGATTTAAATTGGTTTTTAAATTAAATTAAAACAAAAAAAACTCTAAAAAACAACAAAAGATATAAATTTAAAACACCAATTTTATTTTAAGACGTTTTGGAAAGTTCACATTTTGAAAGTTTTAAATAAAACTGTGATTTTGACTTAATGTTATTTGCTCAGACTTTCTTATAAATCAATGCATTATGGTCCGACCTGTAACCTGTTTATTTTATAAACAATTTTAGGGAGGTTTGGAAAGTTACTTTAACATTTTAAACTTTTCAAAATAACATAGAATTTATGTTTATTATGTATTTTTAAATATATCCGAGGTGAGTAATTGAAAATGATTTACATTCGTAATTTATTTTCGTTTTCCAGCCTGGCGGAATAGAGCTAGTTAAATGTTATATGGTGGTGTGTATATTATGTGATGGGATGCATATTTTGTGGTGGGTTGTATATTATGTGGTGTTGTGTTTATTAAGTGGTGGTGTGTATATTTATATGTCGTGTGGTGGTGTAGTTGAAAGTACGAACGGAGGTTCACACGCCAAGTTCTGCAATGGATGTTATCACAACATGGCGGCCACAACAACCTGTCGTCCTTGCTGGTGGAGCGTGGGAACTCCTCCGTTCTCGTCACGTGATCAATGACGTCATCACATGGTGGGGGCGGCGGCGGAGGCGGGAGATCTGAGAGAAAAAATGTTTGACGTCGATTTGAGAGAAAATATTTTGAGTTAATTTCGAAGTTAAAAAAAATAGCAATGAATTATTACGAACAACAAGATATTTACATTTTGTTAAGGATATGTACATCCTTAGTAGTTTTTATATTCATAACGACAAATTTTATAAACAATAATATAAGTCGTTTTTGTTTTGTTGGTTTCCCCAAGACCTTGATCAGATCTCGTTGGCGATTTTAGGTTTTTTGGTGATTTCGCATGAATCAATTACTATGGCGATCATTGAAGAGAAATAGGTTTCAAGGCATTGTTAGTTTCGAAATATTTTAGGAGAATTATCAGTTAAATATGTGTGGCATCCTAAAAAAGGATCAATTATCACATTTTACAGAAACCCAACAACCCGATTTTGTATAACAGGGGAATAAAATGATCATGTTATATCTATTATTTATTAAACATATTTTCATTTTAATAAATATAAATTGGTTTTAAAAAGTCAATTTTGCGATCTTTTTGATAAAAAGGTGTAAGGGCTTCTTATTTATTTTGATAATATATCTTTACACAGTGTAGACGGGTAGCAGTTTAGCTTTATTATTAGTGGACTCGGATATGCGCAACAGTACAGTTACAATAATGGATAAGCATAACCGGCTACATAGTTTTATAAATGGTAACGGGCTGTAGGGTACGTTGAGCGTACCCGCTCTCAAATCCACAAAAGCCTTCCAGTGTTGTGGTACAACTAACAACCGCACAAACCTAATAGTCAATGATCATAGAAGGCGTAATATATGCGTTGTTCGATGTTTAAATCGTAACCCTATATCACATAATGATGATCACAGTATGCACTGGGTTGGGCTAAGCTTCCAATTATATCTAATAACGGGATGGTTCGCTATTTAAATCCCTGCCGTGGTTGATAATTGTTGGTAGATTTGTTTAACGCGGTACTTCCGACGCTTACAGTTTGCCGTACTTTACACAGGAAATCATTAAATCTCGATTAGTTAAGCTCGTGACTGGCACTAAATCCATATTTATTAAGCTGTGGTCTCATTTATGTGGTATGCGGTCAAAATAGGCACAGGTGTTGTACTGCTATATGTTATCGATTTATTGTAAGATATAAAAGATAATTTATAGGAAAACACCTATAATTAATAGATTGGAAATGAAAACAGAAGTTGTTTTGAAAGCCTATTGTGACATAAATCCTAAATATAATGCCCGTTAATGTGGTTTAACTAAATACGGGCAATCGTCGGATCACCTCGCGCCCATCGTCGGGTTACCGGAGCAATTGCAGTGTGTTGTATATGATAGACACGTTTCTTCAAATTTAATAGAACCCATTAATTCACTGGGTTCAGAAAATATCCGTAAAGTGCCTTGCCCAAGGACACAACCGACTAGCTAGCGACCAGTTTCGCATCAGCAACCTTTCAATTGAAAGGCGACGCACTTAACCACCAGACTAACCGGCCGGACCAAGGTGGTAAAAAGGTACAAAAATTTAACCAAACTATGGAGATATCCACCTGTTATTGATGGAGTCTTCGAATGCGACCTCCTAGTAAGACTTGGTGAAGGCTTGTTGCTTCGAAATGATGATCGGGAACTAATGGAACTATGCGGGGTGCTCTTGCGTTGCAGCCACACTGTTGGTTTTTCTATCTCATTCTGCTTTGGACTTTCGTTTTGTTTCTCGAAGTTTCTGTTGTTGCTATTGTCAAGGTTGTGTGGGTCAAACGGTTCGTTTTCGTAAGGAGAAACGGGCGAAAGGAGACCGCTGTCGGATGAAACCGGTTGAGACCGGTTTGCATCTAGTTCAAGATCGAGAATCAAACTGGAAGGCCGTTCTGTTGTCGCTCGTTTGGACGTGGTGTCATTAGTTGGTTCTTGTTTACCATCTCCTTGAAAAGCAGGGTTTAATCCATCATTGTCGTACGATTCTTCGGGTTGTTCGCCTTTGTACTGGCGCAACTCGACTTCGATGTAAGCGTTGTTATCAAACGACTGACTTTTCTCCAAGCTCTGGCCACTTGAACTTTTCTTCAGCTTGAAAATTCTTTGGCTCGATTTCTTGCATGATCCCTTTCCAGGGGAATCCCCAGACTTGGGCTGTCCGGAAGGAGGTTTGGAGTTGATTTGATGACGTAACGAGCACGAACAGGACTCCGAAGCACAGATGCTCGATGGAGTCGCGTAATCCGCGTTGTCCTGTTGGTTCCTCCGCTTTGCCCACGACTCCGGCTGCTCTGGGATGACACCAAGTGACGTGGATGAGATTTTATCACTCTTAGGGAGATCCTCTTCTTTCGGAGGATCAAGGTCGGAGATTGCGGACTTCTGGAGAGCGGCGTACAGCTCCACAACAGCGGCGACGTCGGCGGTTTTGTTTCGTTGAATGAATTCCTTGTTGGGGGTATCAAGGGCAAGTCGGGTCATTATTTGTGCGACCAGTTTATCAGCCATACCTGGGATGAGATGTCGTATGAATTACTGGACATATTAGAATGATGATATCGTATGAATACGTGAACGGTTGTGTGGAATAGTGAACGGAAGCGATTCATAAAAACGGTTTTAGTTACAAGTACATCATTGGTTCAAAACTTAAACAATTTTTCAAGAGTTTTATTCATCTAGTAAAATCCAAAATAGTAAAAATTGGAAAATTAACATTTATATTTTAAAAAACGAACGATTTATAAACCGATTCCATTAAAAAAACGGTTTAAGTGACACAAGCACCTATGTAACTTTTAAATAAATCGTATCAAAACCGCGTTGCATAACCTATGTCTATGTTCATTTTTTTAATAAAATAATCTACTGATATTAGGTACAAATTACAAAATGGAGATCTTGTAATAGCTTCGCATTCTACAAACATATACCACTGGTCAATAATAACAATAATTTTAAATGAATTGTCCACAAATACAACATAATTTACCATTTTGTGTGGTTCGTTCCACACTGCTGTGCAGTTCCGTCATCGGATCGATTCCGTCTTCCGGAAAGATCTGACCCGTGTGGTCTTCCTCGGGTGGGTTCGTAGTGTGGTCTGGGGGGTTAAAGGGGGTTGGTGAAAAGAGGTGATGTGTCCACGTAATACATATGGAACGACCGGTTAGTCTGGTGGTTTAGTGAGTCGCCTTTCAACCGAATTTGAAACTGGTCGCTAGGTAGTCGGTTGTGTCCTTGGGCAAGGCACTTTACGGACGTTGCATGAACCCAGCGGATTAATGGGCTCTACCAAATTGAAGGAACTTGTGAATCGGGGATAAACATAAATATATCCTATCCACCACCTCCTACATATAATACAATTTCCAAACCAACTAGTACTTGTTTCCCAACTCGTGTTTTCTAACATAAATAAATTTTCTAACATTTGTAACGTTTTTTCTAACATAAGTAACCCATTTAAAATGTGAGTCGGGGATAACATACCGGTACGTTTCAAAGAAAATAAAATTATCTACAAAAGGAAGTTTAAATAAGATTTTATTATAAAACACTTCCCACCTTGATCTACGCGTGTGTCGTCATTTCCCTTCCGCTGCTGAAGCACTTTATTGTAGTTAGCGAGTTGATGGACTTGCCTACGTAGGTTGGTGCATTCGGACTGAAGTCGTCGCTGAACGAGTTCTGATTGAACGACTTGTGCGGCCACCTGTGTGTTGGATATTGTAGATTCATAGAAATATAATATAATGCAATTTACCATGTATTTTACTAGTGTTTCAGACTTGGATCTATGTACGTTTATTAACACACACCACAACTAAAATACAATTAATGGCAATTTCAGAAAAATTAACGGATGCAATGTACTGTGCGGTTCACCAGTGAAAGGGGCTGGGATCTCTCTACATTCATAAAAACACAACTAAAACACCATCTTCCCCATTTCCGGGTGTTTAATACATTGGTACCCGATCTTACAATTTATAAATGTAAATTACACATCCCGACAAGCTAAAACTGATCTATTTATAGCGGAGTTATATAAAGAGTTTACACAAAAGGTTAATATTTAATGTTTGCTTTAGTCATCCCATAATATAAGTGTCATGAAAGTATTTTGGGTTCGGGACACTGGTTAGTCAGGCACGATAAAACAAACAGTTTTTGTAAAAGACAAACTTATGTCATTTTGTCTAGACGATTATATATAGAAAGGGCCATTACAGAAAAACAGTTTTGGGTTATAAAGTTGTTTAAAAGAAAACAAAAATCCGTACAGTAACATTGGTGCCAGAGAAGGGCCAGATTTTCTGAGGGGGCCATATTAAAAAAACAATTCTGAAGAAATTTGTCATTTTGTTTGTTACCTTGTTGTACTCGACTTTTTGCTTCTCTGCGAGCTTGATCAGCTGGTGATTCTGATCTTCCATCTTCTTTACTCGCTCCGCAAGCAGAACGCAGTACTTGCGGAAATCGTCGAGAATCTAACATGATAGTGGGTTAGTGCGTCGCCTTTCAGCCGAAGGGTGGTAGTTTCTAAACTGTTCGCTAGCTAGTCGGTTATGTCCTAGAGCAAGGCACGTAACGGACATTGCCTGAACCAGCGGATTAATGGGTTCTACTGAATTAAAGGAACATGTGAATCATACACAACACACTGCAATAGCTTCGCTAACCCGACGGTGTGCGCGAAATATAAATTGAGTGTGTTTACCCTGTCGGTTCTCCTTTTCACGATTCACGGGGATAAACACAAATATCATATCCTAATCTAGCATAATACGAAAATCAGGGATTCGCTGTAGTTGCTAGCGCGGTGGTCGCCGTACTTTGCCTGACACGTCAGCAATTTCACGGTTGGCGCTATTCAAGAGATCGTTCCAATAGTTTCAAGTACCAGCTGCTCGGGTTTTAATCGTTAACGTTGAGCACCGTATCACCACTGACTCACCAGACCAGACTGCTGAAGCTCCTGTGGCTGCTGATGACCACCAGACGCGTTGAAACCTCGATGACTTCCATTTTGCTCAGCAATATTAACGTAACTGTGTCCATTTGAAGCGAGATTCTGTAAAATTAATAAAAATAAGACCGAAGTTCAAGGTTCTGTTGAAAGAAAACGCTGAGGTGGCATAATTGGGACAGAGACTGATACGTGTCAAAACTAGCCATAGTACGAATAGTTATGTGGGCGAATGGTTAACGCAACCGATACATATACAAACTAACATACAAAAAAACGGTCTTAGCAACGAGCTCATTCTTGGTTCGAAAATCAGACCGGTTTAAAACAAACAAAAAACTTGCAATAATACTGTGTGTTTCATTGAAAAAATAGGAAATATAAGAAAATGCTTGAGGGTACGATAATTATGACAGATTGTGTCATTGACCGACTTTTCTTAACGATTCGCTCGACACTAAAAACGAGCTGAGTTGACAAACCGTTAAGCTGAGCTCGCGTATGTGGTTCAAGGTCATGGACCTCATAACATGACCCAGGCAACTGTAAATACGAGACATCTACTGTTCGTCGTACACTTGAGCTGAAACTCAATACCAAGCTGCTTAACGACTGCTTTGCTTGGCGGGTTTGTGCGTCGCCTTTTAGCCGAAGGGTTGCAGATTCAAAACTAGTCGCTAGTCCTTTGGCAAGGCACTTAACGTTTAATGGATTCTGACATAAATAGGTTCTACCAAAATTAAAGAAACGTCTGAATCATGTATAACACACTTCAATAGCTCAGGGTAATTCGACGGTGGGCGCGAGGTTATCTGACGATTGTCAGTGTGTTAACACCCCTTGCTTTTTCCCAATCATTATGATAAAATAAATATTCTATCCTTACTTCGTGTGACGTCACTCTTCTCGACGATTCGACTCTGGTGACGTGACGAGTCGGGTGACGTAACGCATCACGTAACGATTCCTCCATATTATCGAACTCTGATTTTAACACCTGGGAGATTGGAGCCGGTTAATCGTGATAATACGTGACGTAGTATCTAATGTATGGCATCAATTTGATTTGTTCTATGGAAACCCTGTCCACTTCCAGTGTAGTTGTGGCCTCTGGCAAGGCATAAACGTCCCCTTTAATCAGTGTGGATTTAAATGGATCGAAATATACAAGTTCGCTGGTTTGAGTACGTGTGTGGGGAAAACCGTGTCAAATAGCTGACACGGGTGGTCGCATGGTCGACGAAATGACATGAACTTTGTGTGACGCCCGAGTAGAAATAGTACACGATTGACGGATGTTATTTGTAATCCACGATAAAAGTATATTATTTCTACTCCACGGTAGAAGTATGTGTTAATTTCAGTCCACGGTAGAAGCATGTTATTTGTAATCCACGATAGAAACATGTTATTTCGACTATTCTAAATGCGCGGTAACGGCGGGCATAAGTGGGATACAAAAATAGACGTGGTCTGAATAGGCGGTCGACCAAATTGCCGCACTTAGCCTTGCAAAACACGCCTTGGGTTGAAAGAATGTAACCGCTGGCGACCTACGCTGTACAACTATGAAAACTACAACCAAGTTCATGTACACGAAGGCATACAAGACCACAGCAGCGTGGCGGTATAATTGTACTTAATTGTGGAGCGAGGCTTGAAGTATGGAAAGTACGGCAGCTTCGAGCTTAACAATGTTGTGTGATGACTTGTGTATTCAGATGGAGCCGTCGGTAAGCGGAATTTGAAGTGTTTTGGAAGTTGTTTTCAAAATATGCAAAACGCGTAATAAGATGAACCCAATAACTGGCAAGCGACGTTAAAATTGCTTATCATTGATAGGTTTCCTTTCACCGGGACTTAATGATAGCTGTTATGATCGAATTGCGCTCTGCTGTGGAAACCGTGATATATATACACAAGCTAATCCTTGCAGGAATGCGCTATCATGCCTAACATAATTTTACAAAACAGAGTTTTCCAGCGAAATTATATGTAATAGGTAGTATACACCACCAGTTTGACTTTGCGTATCGGGGTTACTTAATGTTTAATTACCTCACGCCCATAGCCTGGTTATCGGGGCTATTGCAGTGTATTGTAGATACATTGAGAAATAATGGATTTTAGTATGTAAACTGGTATGTATCCATATTTAGACACTCAATCCATTCGGTGCCGTGTTTTTAACTCGGAGTCGCTAAATACGGGATGAAAATGGTAACAAGAACGAAGCAATCGGATTACGAGGTTTTAGTCCTCGCTTCGCCCGGCTTTTAATCGAGTTGTTGGTGTGTTTCTGTCAATTTGGAATCTTCTAAGTGTCAACAAATGTGGTCCGCAACATCTAGCGAGTTGTCTTTAAAATAGAATGTCACCACGCCTCAATTATATGTCTTACACAATTGTGAAGTGGCTCGAAAGCGATGCGTGAAGTTATGTGCTCAATTCACTGGTTCAAATAAGCGTAATCACAATCCACTTACCATGCCGAGACGCGATAGAATGTTACACAATTTCATTAATAATATGTGAGAATAAATTTAAGTAAAGAAATTGCAATATGAGAATTACGCTTGCTTTATATCTTTCTGTCTTTTGTTTTTATTAAGCCAAATGCCTCATGAATGTACCTCTAACACTAGTTTTAGACGCATTTACCGTGATTATTTTTTAAACCTTTCTTTATAGTGGAGGTCTATTAGAGGTGGCGCTTAAATAGAGGTTTTATGGTACATGGATGTACAACTGTGACTGCGAAACAATGTTTTTGACGCGATAGAAAACGAAGTATTACAAGGCGAATGTGTCATCATATCCAGCACCTATTATTTCTCTATCCAGTAATTGAGACACTTACAAGGTGTAGTGTGATCAGATTTTTATACAAAGAGACGTATTTGATGAAATTACAGCGCAATTTGGATCCAACAAGCCGTATAAGCAGAATAATTTTTTTTAAGTTTCGGGCATTTATCTAAAAATATACGCCAAACTGGAAATCTAGTTTACAAATTTAAAATATTCTTTGAAAACAATATTACAGCTCAAAAACTTTAAGATGAAAACATACTAAGGCGATTAAAAAACACAAGAATGACATATTATATTAAGCATATTATAAGGGCAGTTATCCCCGTTCCCATTTCCATTTTTTAGTTTTTAAAGTTTTCAACAATTTTAATAATTGTTTTGTTCAAAAAAAGTTCTTTCTTCAATTTATTACACTTTGATAAAGTAAAATGAAAGGCAAACTTGTACGCTATTAGGCTACTCAGTAGTGTTTATATAATTAAATTACTGTCAGGTTGGTACTTGTATTTCTATCTGCAAGTTCGTATATGGTGTTTGGTACTTCGTTCAAACGTGAGTTATGCTGGTATTAAATGGCAGGCAGTAGGTGCTACAGGTCAAAGTTTTCCTCTGGTTAAGTGAGCGTTAAAAGCCACAGCGCGAACAGCACTTTAAAATAATCCATAAAAACAACATCTAGTGTTGGTTTAGTTATTTTTTTATAACACATAACTTATTACAAAGTTGACTAGCAATAAAAACAAGCAACTAAGTATAAAACAACATTCTCACGTATGGGTCAGTTAGAGGCTACAGGACTGTTATTCTAATAATTAAAACACGCATACACAAATAACTGAATCAATGACAGTAATTCTATCAACTGAGCAAATTTTTTTGTAAAACGGACCTTTTTAACAGTTTTTTTAAAGACCGGGCACTCAAAATGTTGGTATTCGTAGATTTGCAAATGGCAGTTTGGTAAAACTTGTAACGGAAACTCTAAATTTATGTTTTATGCCGTTGTACAAGTTTTAGTAAAAGTTACCCTTAAAATGACAATTTTCGGGAAACCCATAATTTTGCAACGCGTTCTAGCGCTGATGTTGACTAGAGATTAGTTAAAATAACTAGATATGGACAGCAGGTTAATATCTCAATTGTTCATGATTGTGCATAAACGTAACAAGGGTCATTATGAGCGCTTAAAAAAACAATGTCCGAGCGAACAGGTGCAGGTTAAACAGCAAGCAAGATGCGGCAATTGTGCTGCAACGGTGCTAGCACGGTGCTAGCATGATACACTGTTTGTGTTTTACATGTTTATCCCAGTAAACTAGAAAATGTCTCGGGAAATTTTAAGATTATCTCATGCCCATCGGTGGGTTACCGGAGCTATTTAAGTGTGTTGTGTATGATTTACACGTTTCTTTAATTTCGGACAAATGTCCGCTAAGTGCCTTGCCCACCGACACAACCGAAAAACTTGCACCAGTTTTTAACCTGCAACTCTTCGGTTGAAAGGCGTCGCACTAACCCACCAAGTTAATCGCACAAACAATAAGTATTTAAGATATTTAAAAATTAGACATTTTCCGACATTTACTTGCACAAGTAGACTACCACGAAATTATTAAGTTAAAACAATATTTGGAAAGTAATAATTCTTTTTGTGTTTAGACGTTTTAAAGTATAACTCAATTACACTAACCACCAGTCAAATTGTTTTATTACCTTAAGGAGAAATAACGTATGTCAACCGCTGTTTTACCTACGTAAATGCTAAACAGGAAAAGGGCAAAATAATTGCGGCTTTACGCTCGAAAGATGCTGGTACAAAATAAGCAAGTACCAGCAGATGCCTTGCCGTGTTTTGTTACATCATAATGAATAAGATCAAAGCTTCAACCCAAATTGACCACACATTAAAGCCGGGCTCCGGATATGTTACATCCCATAGCTTGATAATAGAAGAAAACGTTTTGAGGAAGCCATGGACTAATCCTATGAATAGATCTATTTCCGCATATATCTTGCCTGTATTGTGCTGTCAGGGATAATAAAGTGAATATAACTGTTTAAGGAAGGGCAAGGTTTAACCTAAGAAACGAAGTTTGCTCACAAAATATCAATTTTATGTAATTAAAAACAACAAGTCGATACGCCATGAATTAATTACAACATCTTAAAATAAAAAGTAAGAACCAAGTAGTAATGAAACTACATTTCTTGACCTACTGTCTCAAAAAAAAGCGTGCATAAAGTTATTTCGAAAAACTTTTATATTTGCAGAAATATCTCACATTCAATTCAACTATATCTTCATTACTTCTTTGTTCTGTCGACAATAGTGTATTGTGACGTATTCCAGATTGTGGAAAATAGCATGTACCGGCAGATTCAGACTCTACTATCTGTCAATCAAAGTTTTCAATTTTAATTTTCAACTAAGTTTACTTAACAAGATAATTCAGTGTAAATTAATAGACTAAGGTGGAAATGCGTTTGTTGCGAAAACGTAGGAGACTTAGTGGAAACTAGGCGATTGTGGAGTTTTAGTGCTTTAAGTCCTAAAGTTTTGTGGTTGGTTACAATATGAAGATGGTTATCGGACAGTTAAAACCGCTAAAAAGGTCACGTCTTGAAATCACAAAAACAATTGAGGTTGACTAGTCCATTAGTGGCCGCGTCGAAACTGGTTACTTCAAGTCAAGAGAAGTGGTAAAAATCACGCCTAATCACAAACACATGCGCTTGCTGACGGCTGTGTGACGGTGTCGACAACTAATTTGGACCACATACGAAGTAGCAAAATGCCGCGAATTTCACGGGAAAATAATCACCTAAACCAGGCCGAACGGGGTGCTTTTAGTCGGCACACCTGTCCCCCTCTTGTGCAGTACCACTATAAGTCTACATTAACTGCAATTATGTTTGTTTGTACTTTAAACATACTGGGTTCACGGTCATTAAAACTTACTTTCACTTTGGTATGCGAGCTCGGGTAAAGTTGTTTTATCGGGAGTGTTAACGATCGAGGTGTGAGGTGTGCTTTTTTAGAGTGCGACGTGGTTCTGCCAGCTCATTAAATTTTACTGCGCCGTTTTACATAATAGTTAAAAGAACTACCTCCAGCAATATAATCGGATAAACCATAAATATAAAGCAAAAACCTTACTTGGAATACAAATATAAGTTATTGCCATTGTATTTAACCTCAACTGTACTACTGTGCCAAAATTTAGCTTATAATAATATTCCTGTAATGAGTTCCGATTTAAACTGGTGTATAAACGGAACAAACTGTTCATTGCGGCAGGTAACACTGAACTGTCAGTGAGTTAGAATTCCTTTGCAGGACCCCGAAGAATTTAGGTTGCGACAGTGCGTTCTTTCACACATGATTAAAAGCGAGAAATGCAACAAGTTCGCGACCACTCTTCTCTCGAAGTTACTTCTCTAAAATAAACGCGAACAAATGTGGGCTGAATTTTGAATCAAACATACGAAAACTTAACAACAATAAAAAAATCGTTTTTTTATTTAAAAATTTACACATAGTAAGTTGTGTTGATGGTAACACTGTTAGTTTGCGTTCATTAACCGGTGTGAAAGTTCACACAACTGATAGACACTTTATTTCTCACGGGCCTGGTCTTACAGGTTCATACTTTTGCGGGTAAGATTCCACTACAGCATTTGATACATAGGCGGGGTAGGTTTATGTATCGCCCTGGGACTACGTTATACTTTCATGCAAGATCTAAAGGTCGATATCGTTCACTTACCGCTATTTAAATTAACACGTGCGATGTAAACGGTGCGGAACTGTATTTAGAGCAAAGGGCGAGCTTTTGAGTGCCAGTGTGTAATTACGTGACTTCAGCTTTCAAAATGAATCATAGTTAAGATATTACAGATTTCCAATATTGTTTAGTTGTATCCGCCGTTGTGTTAACTGGTAAAATCATTCCTGAATGGGTTGATTGTATTATTGTAATGATGCAAGTAATTGGAAAGTATAAATTCTAGTAGATTACATAATTAGCTAATTGCGCAAAACCGGTTGTGAAGAAATATATGGTGCCTTTGTCTGTTGAAGGACATAATAATTATCGAGAATATCGATCATTTGAGCAAGCCACTGCGACACCACAGTCCTCGTAATGACATTCAGTATCTCCAGCCATCCACCAATACTAACCACCATACGTCATTCTCCGAGTAAGAGGTATGACGTCATGTGATTGGCAGGTGGGGTGGGCGGAGCAACGGAACACGAATTGACAATAAGCAAATATTAAAACGAATATTTGACTAATTTGTTGTAGTTCATTTATATGTAGTCGCATTTTAGTAATATTTACAATGCTTAAATAATTGTATAATGTATCGCCGGTCCATTTACCCACGACACTTCATACAACATCTTATTTAAATACTCCAGAGGAAACCCATAATGATAACATCAAATTATTAATGTCCTGGCTGTGTTCTCCCAGCAGTATACCAGTCCTGACCTCAATAATGTTTTCGCTACGTTGCTTTAAAGGGTCAAACTCCCCTTGAGGGAACTAACTTGACGAAAAATACTTCCAGAAAATCATTACAGAACGGAAATCAAATAATAATCTATAAATTATGTAATAATAAATATAAACGAACCGTCTGGCACCAGCTAAAGCTGATAATACTATGTTAAAGGAAATATGATTTTTTGTTTTAATATCGCGTTGTTTATTTACAGTGACTTTAACTGTGATAAGCCCTTCCGCTGCATTTGAGCTCTAAACACATAAACTTCTTTCATGATTACGTATGAAGGTGGATGAACTATGGCAGGAATGCAGCCGAATGCTAATTTTTTAATGCCATATTAGGATAAAACAAGAAAATAATGGGTAAAAATCAACTATCGAAAACCAGGTGATAAAACGTTACCAACAGAATAAAATATCTTGCAATATAACTCGCGTCTTGCCTGTTTTCAACGCTTTGAAAACAAAGACAACTCTCTACCTGGCAATTCCAAGTTTTCAAGCCATTAAACGCCCAAATTGATCAGATACGCTTCGAACTGAAAGCCCCCTGCACACGTCATACCGTTTAAAGCTAATAAAGTTGTCAGAGGAGGTAAAAAGTCGTCGCCGCAATATTTCCAGTATAGACAGCATTATTTATTTGCGGTTCTACTTGAAATTACTGGTTCAGCGCTTTGTGGTTACGCTTCGTTGTGTTTCATATTTATATTCGGGCGCATATATTTAGCCGACCGCAGCTGTTTATACAATTCATTTTCATTCGAAATCGAGTTTAAATGGCTGGTGTAGATGAAATTTGCACAACTAATAACCGGCACAGAATACTAATGTAAACACACAAACGAAAAACGTTGGGTTGTAGACTAAGATGTAGGCTACAAGGAAAGATAAACCAATTACCATGATTAGGTCTTCACTTTATTTGCGTTCCCTTTGACGACGACTCTCTGAAAATAAAACACGTGTTCAAGACTACGTAGCTGACAAGAACGTACAGTGTACGGTGGTCCATACACGAAGCAGATTACACATTAAATGCGCCGTTAGAGGACAACATACGACTTCCGTCAATGCTTACCTTGATATATTAGCTTAAAAATCCAATGGTGAATTAAAGTTTCTTCTCATTCTGTACACTAGGTAAAAGTGGGCTTCTTGTTTTGCAAGTTTAACACAAGATTCAGTGCAAGGCAATAGTTAGTTAAACATAACCAATATAAAGCTTTGAAGTATCTGAAAGAGAAAGAAAGTAGTTAATAACAGAGTCCGAAGTTAAGCGTGAGAACACCGGCTAAGCGTGGCACCTGGGCATTTGCGGAATTTTGACTTCTGAAAAGCTTTCTCTGTGACCCTCGCCGGACAATCTAAGGTCACACTGTATGAAACCTCATATAAAACACTTCATAGATGACACTTCTCTATCTATAATCGATCTTTTCTGCATAACAACACGTCCCTTTTGGCTCTCAATTAATCTCGCGTCAATCTCGTTGAGAAATCGCGTCCTGAAAGAGACCAATTAACACTCTGGATGATGTGTAACCATTCACAACACAGCTAGCCCCGGGGTATGACCTGCTACAATAGTTTCTATATTTGAGCAATACATCATTACTGGCGCCTGTAATCAGCGTGTGAACCGTTCCATTCACACCTAGATCTTCCTATCTACGACCAGTCCTTTAAAGAATCGACCAATACTATCATCGAAATGCTTCGTTATCTTTATTCCAACCACAGAACTAGGAACGGCGAGATTTTTACGCCCTGCGTCACAATACAAGTGACATCCATTAATAGTTTTGCGATCTCCGAAACGCGGTCGGCGCCAGGGCAAACAGGTCGGCTAGAGGATAAATAGAACCGGGGAATAAAATAAATATCATCGACCAGCGATTGTCTGATCGAGTGTTTGTCATTGGATTGCGTCGCTGATTAAATCCCATTTAAATCACCACGGACATTCCTTAAAACATGACATCAAATTTTAAAATTCAGGCATATTTACCAAACCATATACGGAATTGAAACACCTTCAGAAAATAACATATTTTGTAATCGATGATTTATTATATTCGCGGGCACTGATGGGTTGAATTCTTACAAAATTACTGCTTTTATAAGAAATAAATAAGCTTACTCATATTGGGCTTAACAACTATGAGAGCAAGATTGCTGTTCAAAAAGGTTAATCACGGCCAAGTACAGTGATAATGCAGCACTCTTGAATTAAAAGATTAATTTCAAGTTATGAACATGAATTTTATAGCGAATTCTGGTGCACCACAATTTGTAGATGTATTTAAGTTAGACTTACAGTGCTTGGAATGTGCTGGAAAAAGTTGGTCTGAATTTTTTATAACTTGAAGGAGATGCGATAAAGGTTCAGGTTTTGATTGGCAAAATCTCCTGATTGTTAAAGCTATGTTTACAACAGGTTATCAGTCTTATCTATCCCATCAAAGACAAATATAGGTCAATGCGTACATCCACAATTGAAATTCAGTTTAACATGTTTATCTTTATCCGTCTTTTGCGTTTCCGTGAATTAAACGACTTCGTATAAACTGTTCAACGAACATTGTCAGCGAGGTCAACGACCAAAGGAAATCCACGGACATCCCAAAAATGCATTAACATCTTAAAACAACAAATTCATTCGCAGTTATGCTGCGATTGAAGACCCGAGGCTAGAAACAAATCGATCTAGACCAGCGATTTAATGTCGAGATAACTTCCATTTAAACTTGAGTGTTTACACACGGACTGGTATAGCTTGGACACTTCGTACGGCTGACCTGAAAGATAAGAGACGAGTAGGCGTGAAATTTGAAGCATTTTTAAGCGAAATGCTATTTTTGTGATTCATCAAATAGAAACAAACTGTGTCTCATTTTGGGTAAGAAAGTTTTGCCTAAGTGTAATTGAATACAACTACATGTGCGTAAACCACGCAAGATGAGTCACTTTTAATCCTTTAGAAGATATAAGCCGTACGTTCACCAGTCACAAACAATTGATAAAATTGATTTCCTTTTTCGCCCTAAACTTTTGGGTCCTAAAATAAAATTGATTGCATTCCAAGATGGCGTTTGCAAACTTGTTGACTACAACACGCCCGCATTCAATGTCTGCCTAGATATCAAACCATGCAACATGATATTGACAAGCATTGTCCGACAGTCTGTTCTCACAAGTGTGGGTTATCCTGCCATTGTCTGAGTGGGGCCGGAGCCCGACCCAGAAATCTCAGACCGTTGCAACTGCACACCGTTTGAAAAGAAGCAAGGGGTGGCACAACGAAACAAAATCGCGGTAAACAGCTGCCGAGCATTGCAGAACGGAACGGGCTTTTGTTATTGGAGCCAATGCTGCATTGGCGTGCTTCATCAATCCTCTAGTTGCTTGTGTCGGACACATTTATCACTTGAAATCTACGTAATTGTCCTTTGCTGGTCCTCAAATTAACTGATCAAATGTCGACAACCAAGTTGAACTCGTACAAAGCAAAAGTCTCGGATAAGTTTGTGCCTAAACATCGTGTAGTGTGAGCTTCCGTAAAAACTTCATTTGTTGGGCAAGTTCCAACATTTTTCAAAGTTATCTGACATTTGATGGGCGCAACTTCAAAACTGCATACCGACAGCTCAAATGATGAGCTTTTCTACAAATACCAGCAGATTTTTTTAACCTTCTTTTCCTCAACTGTATATCTACAATTATACAATTTTACAACCAGTGCGAACGAACTCGTTGTGAATTGTCTGGAACTTTACAAACCGCTGTACGACCGAGCGGAGACGACGTGTCGGTGCGACAATATCCAATCAAAAGGACAAAAGCGTGCCTTTGTCCGGAATTTCTATCATCTCCCGCATTACATTCTAATGAGTGGTCTCATTTCCGAGCAAATAAACTTTATCCAGTCTAATCCACTTACATTTCCGTTGATTGTAGTAAAATGAAATCTTAAACTGATTATATATAAGTAAGTATGCATAAGTCCCTGGCGGAAGAATCGGCCAAACAAACATTAATGAGATGGAAGACAATATCTTTCAATTGGAACATTATCTTTAACTATCGAATCTTGGACTCGACGTTGACAAATATGAGGTCGAAGGAAAAGGTCATGTTTTATAAGGACATTTTCATATCCTTTATATTTACATATATAGCTGCATTTATATTTAAAGTAAGTTAATTTTTCAAATAAAATCTACACAAATATTTGTTTTGACATAGAATGTGGGAATGGAAGGCGAATTAATTAAAACAGTAAGGTCCAAATCTATGGAAGCGCTACGGTGCTATTTGTGGTATAATATTCTATAAAGCCACCATACTTCTTGATGCATGTCGGTAAATTTACCATCCAACATCCTGAAAGTTCAAAACTATCGGAACCGCCATGGGCACCGCAAATCAATTGTTTTGGCAACCCGTTAACCGCCGGAACTCAAACAGAATACACCCAATAACAATGCAATGCTTAAATGCAGAAAGGAAAATTCGGTTTGCGGATGGATTTCAAACACCTGTGGATTTCCTTGGTTTAATGTCAACTGTTAAACAAACTAAGGCGTGCGCTAAATATATGACTCAGTTTAAAAACACACGCGGGAATGTCAGGCCTGTGATAGATTGACGTTGGGTCGCTGTTGAGAAAATCTAAAACCACCGAACCTCGGGTAATAAATACTTTTAAACCCGTGTACACACACAATTAAAACCAAATCGACAATCCACATGATGTAATAACGTCAATCAAACCAAATAAAAGGATATTCCTTAGCACAACTTCTTTTTGTATAGAACGGCTGTTTAGAAAAGCAAGCTACAACAATATACATCCCTATGACTACAGCACGCAGATAACGTACTGAGCACAAATGGATTTTCGAATCATATTCGGATGATAGAGAAATCAACGGCTAAACCAGAGATATAAATATTTACATAACATCG
>CH002367.1:496567-523204 GCA_000149265.1 Ciona savignyi
ACACATAAGCACATAGTATAGGCAACTGTTTGAAGAGTGTGTGCTTTGCGAACCGGTTTTGAACTTATTTGACTCGAAATAGGAGCTGCTGGGAAGTGGGAAACGAAGGTTGACCTGACCGGACGTGCTTACACAATCACGAAAAGTCTAGCAGTTCTCGAACTAATCCCGACGCATGTCTAAGTTCCTTTTGTTTACGTAACAATAACGCAGCGTCGGACAAAACACAAGCTGAAACAACAGCAAGACAAAGACAACACGTTGCGCATCCTTTGGCTTTGTTTCTAGTGAATGAATGGGAGGAAAAACACGATCGAGTGGCACAGACAGGCGACAACGGGTTTGCCGACAAGTATCATCTTAGAGAGATCGATAAATCAGTACTTTTAAATAATTCAGCACCACTAAGAATTTTTGCACAAACATTGATAGCTTGAAAGACGAGAAAAGGAGATAAAAAAACAACATTTATATAATTGTTTAAAGTGAATGAGTAACAATGTTACTTATACTTGCTATACATATTCGCTTGTCTACTTGACTATGAGATACTTCAGTAAAAGTACTGCCAATGTATGTTTCGCCATTGTCCTGCTGTCCCAAACTTTACTTGCTTACCTACCAGAGTGCACTTAATTCCACTTGTCGGTAGCGAAAACAGCTGCATAGTTTAGCCAAAACTACTTCTCGGTCATCCAAAGACAGCGTTATCACTCGTACAAAAGCTTACACAATGCCCTTAAATGCCACATTTACATGACGTGACTGGAATGAATGTAGACGACCACTTGTAAACCATAAATGACAATATATCCGACATATCTTTACCAACAATATAAAACGGTTAATACAATAACCAATAATTGTAAATCATTTTCTTCAAAATTGATTTACGACATTAACAATTAACCATGTTCCAACTGCCAGTAGCTACTAATCCGACCATGCTAACGTATCCTGTACATTTCTAACCCCTTCCGTTACCACCCTGGTTTAAAAGTGACGCCCCGGCCAGTTCCCAAGCAGGTGCGGCCAAGGTAATTGTGTTCGCGTGCCGTTGACCGTGACAATACATAAATTATCTCGCCGGGACGTGGGCTGATCGACTGCTAGCCACAAAGGCCGGTAGCAAATTCCCTTGTGTGTCAACGACCATCCACACTAAATTCAATAGAAAATAGATCTAAATTTAGCCCTTCACCGGCTTTTATAATAATATTAGCAAACCAATAAAAAGGACAACATACACTCTAGCATTTTTTACTGTATGCTTCTCTTTATCAACTTGGCTTTCTGCCAATACGCTGCAAGTCTAAAAAAAGCTTAAAATGAAAATTATTGAAAACAAACTATTTCTGGTGCTTATTGGCATAACATATAAATATTCTGAGCTGTATGCTGGATTAACGACAACGCTATAAAGGCAAATAGATTAAATCTGTGAAACACTGCAAGACTTTCCTCTCACTTTCGCTGTCGATGGTCTGAAACTGAATGAAAGTGGTTGTGAGAATGAACGACATTTCCCAATCAAGAAATAGAAAAAGGCAATCGCCATCTGAATTGGCAACACGCGTTGTGAAAATTACCTCTACATGATGTGTTTCAATAACAAGCTTTACGACTGGTTCCCCCTTATATCCCTAATTTCATCAAGACCTAAACTTAGTTAATAATTTGACTGAAGATGTCGTTATCTTCCCCGAAAAAACAATTATGACGACACACTGTCAACGAATACGTCGACAAAGTAAACTTAAGATAATTGACCTAAACAAGAGTGCTGTAAACTGTTTGTACCAATTCTGGCGTTTACCTAAATAGTTTATATATAGGACAAATTGGTTGAAATACAGGTGTTAAAATTGTTGTTGATCATGTACGCAGGGTAATTCAGTTAATACCTTGTAATATGTATACCCTACTTAATAGATGACAAGAAAAGAAATACTTGGTTTAGATGACATCTACAAGACTGAATGCAACAAATTAACTACTGATTTTTACTACAGTGTGTTTGCAAATTGGGTCTGCCTCGTTTTTCTGTGGTTTTAGGGAAGAAAACCGATTTAAGTTACCCGAATTGTGGGTTCAATACAAAACCGTGATAGCTGGATTCGGTTTATCAAAGCTAGCGGCTAGATCAGAAGGCTTAGTCTATTAGGGTCATGTCGCTGTGACTAAATTACTAGCCGGTATTCTACTAAAAGCGCAAAATTTCACCCGCCTTGATAACCTGAGATTTTGTCACTTAAGTTGTAAAGAATTTCGACTGAGATAAAACGCAATAAAGAAGACGGAACTTTAGTCTTGAATTGGTGATCAAATTAACACGAATTTGCAGTTGCTGCGATAATAACCTTTACATTGTTAAAAACCAGCACTATTCATTAAGTTGCTTAAGAAAACAAACTACTGATCAACTCTTCCACACGCTGAGCTAAGTTATTTGGTTCAAGATTATAACGAAGCTTTGAAACGCAACCTACCGTTGTATTTCTTTCTCCCATTGCAGTTAATTAAGTATGGGTGAAAGGGTCAGCAAAACAGACTTATAAGGATGAGCATATGATCACTATAAGCACAATGAACGACCTTTATTACGTACACGGAGCCCATTATTACGTAACTAAATTGATTCATGCAGAAAAGGCGAATAATATTTATTATGACAAAACAATCTTAAAGGAATAAATAGAATATTAGGAAAATGTTAAAATATAAGAAAGTATATTCAAGAAAAAATATTAAAAAACAATAGATTGTTTAGAAACCAGATGACTTTCTTAGTTCTACTATATAACATCATATCCGTACATTCGTAGATAAAATTTTAATCTAGAATTGGGAAAAAAGAAAAATAACGGTTGGTTACGTAAGCTTTATTCACCTATTCACTTTCCCAGGAACATTTTATTTCTAGTGTAAGTTATTTAAATTGCGTCACAAAAGAAAACGTCCCACAATCGATGATGTCATTAACGGACTTACGGACCGGTGAACGAGAAATGTCGGTAAGCCGCTGTCAAGCGTATCGAACCATTGGAATATTGTATTCGACGTATCGCCACCTTATAACTGTGACGTCATAATAAATATCGAGGTTTTTAACACAACGGATAAAAATTAATCGAACTTTCCTTTTTCTTAAAAAAGGGTTTTAATTATTTTTTTAACATTTTGTTATACAAATTCAAATTTGACGTGTTTTCTGTTTTAATTATACGTCATAATCATGTAACAATTGCAATAAACTACGTCCAGACTGGAGAAGCGTAAACAGCGTCGTGGGTTCCGTTAGGAAGGATGCGCTATTGTTGGATAATAATGGGACACTTGTCGCTCCCGGGGTTACGTTGGGTCATTGGTGACACGAGGGTTACCAGCATCACGCTTATGACGTTAAAAGAGACATTGTGACGTAATCTATTCTTGATTATTTAAAATAATACGTGGAATTTTGTTTTGGTAAAATCGTCAGTTTTTGTGACTCGGGTCACGTTTTTTGGAGCGGATGGAAATTTTGATCCAAAATAAATGTCGCCGTGTGAAATAAGTTGTCAAACACACGTGACATCAGTAGGAAGTCCAAACTAGACAAAAGAAGTCGTGTTAAAATTTTTAAAATTTAATTTTTTACATTTTTTTTACAGATTTAGATTTATTTTTTACCCGGCCAAGTTTCGAACCCAAGAATGGGGCCAGGCCGGTTTTACATGGAAACTGGGATATAAATCGGTCGCGTAAACAAGCAAAACGACTGTTATATTGCAGAAAACTTTTAACTTTTACCTTAAAACCAAGATAAAGGAGAAAATACCGATATTGAACCGGAATTTTAACGTCCTAACAACGGATGTTCAACTGTTAAATTTTTTTAGCATTTTATAATTTTAATTACAGTTATATAGATAAAACTCATTTTTTTTACTGAGAGCACTTCGAATTTTTTAAATCATAAAATAATTCATTTCCTATTCGAATCGAATTCAAATCTTGATTCTGGAATAGACATCCCAAGTCCTTTTTCAGCCTGACATTAATGAGAATTTTGTTCATTTCTCAATCTAATTACGGAATACTCGGAAATTCTCTTCATAAACGTGAGCCCTCTTATCTTAATAATCAAATCATACAGCCAATTCATTAAATTGCTTTCACTAAATTATGCATGGTGTTGATCTTAGAAAGCGGCACTTCGCATTTCAATATGCATTATTTATCAAGCTTAAGCACGCCGTGGTATCCAATGTCAAATATTAAGGACAAACAAAATGTATTATTTAACGCTGCAAAGGGAATTCGGCTGTAAACCAAGAACGTTTTTTAAAGGATCTTATGTTAATAATAATTAAATGTCAGAAGCAATATTAAAATTAAAACTGCGGGACTTTAAAATATTCCAAATAAAAAATATATATTTATTGATGGTTTAACTAATTTATTAAAAAATCGCATACATTAAAGAAAACTTCACAAAAATTTGCAGATGAAAACATAACAAAATCTTTTAAAACTAAATGATAAATTTGTAATAAAAGGTCATAAAACATTTGTACTGTGAGAGTTATTACGCCACTTGCCTACACGAATAATCGTATGAAAAAAACGTTCTGTAAACTTTTAATTTGGTGTAGGATGCTTTTATCCCTGAAAAAGGCGAAAGAAAAGAGCTCTATAACATGAACAATATCGTCAGATTATCTCGTGCCAATAGTTAGGTTACCGGAGGTACTGCAGTAATGTGTATGATTGGGACATTGCTGCTGTTTTTTTGTTCAACCAATTAATCTAGCGTGTTCAAGTAACGTCGTATAAGCGTCGTGTTTAATGACAGGAGGCAGGTTTCGATCCTACCACCTTTCGAAGGACGCTCCAACTCGACATAGATGTGAGACCAGAAAATTAACCTCACATACACCTACCTTCATTGGCGTAAATTCACTTTAATAGTCTCTTCAACCCTTATCAGTATTAGTTTGCGTGACAGGACAGACGAGAGGTTTTATTAAATTTAATTAATTCTGCATATTTTATGTAAATATTATTCCGGGCGTACCCGATATACCTATATCATTACTGCATCAAATTTAAAGCCAACTGCAGTTTTTAAAGGCAAAGGGAAGTTTCTCAGTATAACGTTTTACTGAGTTTTCCCATCCTTTCACATATTCATTATTATTTTTGGGCTCATGTTTCGCAACTTAAAATGATTTAGCTAATTCCTCCTGCCGAACGGTGGACCTTGGTACTACTCACTGCCTAAGTTAATCCATCTTAATTCCTTTCGTAAATTGCAAACACACATATGGTTACATTCAAACACACATATGGCTATATAATAATGCAATTACACAGCCGTCGAATCTAATATAAAATGTGCATTATATTTAATAGTTTGACGAATCAGAAAAAAATTCCAGTTGCTAAAAATAACAAATACAAATAATGCTATAACTGAACCAAATCTCTTCGTTAAGTCCACAAAAGCGCACAAGACTAACGTTGTCAACCAATATGGATTGCATCACTACGTAATCTATTCAGACATGCTAAGCCTTCTTATCTTGAGCTGTCAACAGACTCTTGCGCATTTCAACCCAAACCACCAAGTTTTCGACTGTGAAACTCTTCAATTCTAACTCTGAATACACCTTGACTCATAGGAGACTCGACTGTTCTAAAATCAGCGACAGTATGTGTAATTTCTTATTGTCTATACAAAGTGTGAGTTGGACTACATTTAAAACGTACACAAACAAGGTTGTGCGGCCAAGTGGTTAACCAGACCGATCCATGACCAATTTTTAATATATAAAAACGGTCTTGTCTATAAAGGGATAGCTCGACCAGCTTAAAAACTAAATGTTTACCAAAATGACAAGACTCAATTACTTAATTTTCAAATGACTGTCGTTGTTACAGAAAAGTATAAAAATGAGAATTCATATACGAGTTTTAAGTATACGATTCTATAAAGTCAAAGCCAAAATGGGGTCAACGGTGTTCGACACATTTGCGACAGCTTTGTCGAAGTTAGATCACTTTCTTATATATGATAAACGGACATTTTCCCTAATAATTTTGCTTTTAAAATAATCTTGTTCGTTAAAAACCAGAAAGTAAAAATGCCGAGGTGTTACAATGGCCATATATAGGCAGTGGATATATTATAAGATTGAAGACCTAAACACCCCTGTGCAGGTTAAAAATAGACGTATACCCGCTTCAACCTTCTAGCTATAGAATACCAACAATTAGCAACACCGTTGGTATCTCAGGAATTCGAAAGTTTTGAGTCAGAATTCCTTTCACTTTCGACCTGCGGTAAAAGTCTGAGGTGAATGTATTGTAAGGCGCACATATTAGGCGCTGGGGCACGTACATGCCTCAGATGAAGCAAAATGTGGCTTGGCGGTAAACCAATTCCTGGTAATCGATGTGTAATAAGCGAATTAGCCTCACCGAACGACAGATGGTTTTGGCCGCCTCAACGGAATAAGGGTGCGGCGACATACGGCAAACTTGAGTCGGTCTGTCATCCGTCAGCGAGAACGCTTCCGACACGCTTTGTACGTCACCAGCCCAGCTTGTTCGACGGTTCGGCCAACTTTGGCTGGGGATTAAGTTGACGGTTTTGTCACGGAAACAGCCTTAAAATTTCTTTCAAATAAACGAGCAATTCTCGTACAAGGGTCATACGGTTCATAAATTATTGATAAATTCGTAATTTTACGTTATTGTTGAATATTTAAGATAACATGATCAATCTTGGAAAAGCTAAAATTAAGCATTAAATGAGAGATTAAACCAAGCATCAGCTAAATTTAAACACAATGAGGCTAATTATAAGTAGTTTACATTCGCATTACATATCCACAGTGGAGATAGTTTAATTAAACCCGCCTTGGTTGGATGCCAAATGACCTAATTTGAATGGACAACCCAACAGTCCAAGAAGCAGACTTGGCTTCCTGTCGGAACGGCATCCATGCGTTGGTTGATAGATCTATATTTGCGATGTCATTTCTCGATTAAACTGTCCAGCAGACATATGTTCCTATTCTGACCTCGGATTTTGTCCCTTATGGTCAAATTAGCCTAAACGCGAGGAAATTATGTATCTGAGGCGGTGATAGCGCTGTGCGGTGGCACCACAGTTAAAAACCATTAAATCGATTGGAAATTAGCTAATTCGCCTATCCCGGCTGGTCGAGCTATCCCGAACAAAATTTTCAAAGATTAATTATTGATTCGTTGGAATCAAATTCAAATTGCTTTCTAATTATTCCCTTTAGATGAGAAGTTGCACCTGGGAATACCAAAACAAGACACGATACTAAGCGAAGTTTATATCAGAGTATAGTCAGCTCATTGTAGTGGCAATATGTTTTTCAATGACCGACCTTTACTGGGGATAGCTGACGCAAAGTATTAGAAAAACCAAGTAATTTGATCGTGTAGCTGAATGTTTTAAAGGGGCCAATATACAACCCGATTTGAACACAACAACCGACTTGACGAGTCCTTCATGGGTTTAAAAACTTTTACAAAAACAGAAAACAAGTTTTTTTACCAACTTTGTTGGCAATTTTTGCCGTTTTTCCCCGTTTTCCAATTTTTTATTAAACTTCCTACATAGTGTTTTCATCGCGGATACAAAAAAATAAACTAAACTAAAACTAAGCCAACTTTGATTGTGAGAATCATATTTCCCATCTTGCTAAACCCGGTGTTCGAGCATCCGATTGATTCCTTATAAGGACCCTGTCCGATGGCCCCTAGGCTGATATACGCAAGCTAATTGTTATCACTAGCATGCATCAATATGTTACACGAATCGACCATGTACTCTGCCCTACGACACGCTAAAGCATGATTACTTAGCTTTTATCACGACCTATCGCAATAAATCAAAAACTCATTAAAATTGTTTCCATAATTTAGTACTTTTACTTATTCAAATTTTTGGATTGCTACAACGAATAAATCGGTAACATTGTGGATAATGATAACAAATAACATGTTAAATGCCGGAAAATGAATTTCCGTCCTTGAATAAACAAAGATAATAACCAAGCATCAATGGTGGGAAGGATAAACTGCACGTTATGGAGTTGAATCAATTGTAATCCTATCCTGTAGTAACCCTAATCCTTACGATTAAATGTCACTCTTTTTTTCAATATTTATTGAAAAACAAACTTTTATCAATGACCCAGCGTTATTAATTACTTTTTGGCAAGGTACCCACAAGATCGTAGCTTGATTTCAAACCACAAACTTATCTTGCAACCAAATCTTGTCACTAGTGTTTAAATCACCCTGCTTAACCCGACTTTATCTGGTAATATTAGATGATGTATTAGCGTACGCCGATGAATAATGAGATACTGTCAATCATTCATGGCCAATTAGCAAGTAATTGTAACAAGTTTAGAGAGGTTCCTCAATATATTAATATCTTAAAACTGGCAGGGAAAAAGACAAGAACACAAAAAATGTAAAATAAATTAATCTTTTAAATCCAAAATAGGTGACAAAAATGACACAAAGAATTTGCAATTTCTAGTTCGCCTGACCGTTGTTATACCTAAGCATAAACTGGGTTAGATAATGTTAGATATAACTGCCAAACTATATGAATATTCATTTCATATCTGAAATAGCAGTGCATATTAGCGTTGTTAGTTCTTTAATTTAGTTAATTTAGTTATCACCCTAAAGCAGACAAAAAAACTTAGTGAAGCAGAATTTTATTTGTTTTGTATCAAGCTAAGTTACTATCCCTAAAAAGCTTGTGACTTTTTATGTAAAAAATTGTATATGTCAGACGCGCTGACCATTTTGCAGGTATAAGTTTCATTTGAAAGGATATCATCAATCTCAATCAACTGTATGTTTACATCGATTCTCAGAATAACATACAATTTAAAACATTGTAAAACCAAACAATTCATCAAGTCCATTAACATAACGGAAGGTTATACAATAATCTTCGCAAATGAGGCACAGGCAGACACACCTCAACTTATTTCCCGTTGTAAAAATAGAGTTCATTGACAAATTGAAGTTATTTAGTGACAAGCTGTGGACTTGAATAGTGCTAGGTGCGGTCACATTGTTTTCTAATTGAATTTAAAGCTTTTTATTCGATTCTGACTTCGAAACGGAACTTTGAAAGCATCCTTAGAATGTTTCTTAATTTGAACTTCCCCCTTTTAGTTGTTCAATGCCTGTGATTAGGAAACCATACAGAGGACTCGTGGGTTTCAAGTGCGAATTACCCTAATACTAAGTTTGCGTTTTTTTATATTAATAACTTATATTCTGACGGGAGAGCGTACTAGGGAGTAAAGACACGGGGTGTAATTAGAAGGGTGCTGGATTCGATCTTGACCCTGGCCACGTTCTGCGGCGTTGTTGGCAACGTACTTGAGGTCAAGCTGTTTAAAATTGATCAAATAATAACCAAAGTTATATTAAATATTATATACAATACCATGCAATGTTTTCAGCACCTCGAATGTAAGTATAAAGCAATGGCCTATTCCTGGTGTGAACAACGGCTGTTGTTTCACACACGGGCAAAAGAATAACTATCTCACATATAAAACCCTATATTAAAAGGACAGACCGAATAAAAAAAACATTCAGTAAGTTATAAATTTCACCCGCGACAAACTTCTACTATACTTCAAGAATAGAAATTGAGTTTCTAATTTCCCAGCAAAAATGTTAAACGGCGGTAAACAGCAATATTATTAGTGACAACATAAGACGGTAACCCGACCTTAAACTGAACCTGGGTGCTGTGCAAAGTCGTATTAGGTTGAAACCCTGTACAAAACACGTTTAAACTTGTAAATAAAATTCATTGTTCGCTAATACGGCCCTTTATTGCATCATTAGAGACTATTGAATTACAAGTGTTTAGCATCAGGGTGACATTTTATCTGAACCTATTCTAGAATGGCCATTGTTGACGACATAAATGATTCATTCATTGTGTTCATTGTGTATTGTGATGAGGTAATAAAGTGATGTCATTTATAAATTAGTATTTTTTAAACTAACTTTGATAAAGAACAATTTCTGTAGATTCTTCTGCTTAGAATATAAATAAAACCGTTTCCAATTGTCGTATACACGTTATAGCGTACATATTGTACAAAAAATGCGATTTTAATCTAATTTTTTTAATAATACGTTTACCAAAGTAACAGACTGTAACCAAACATATGTCTACCGACAGGATATTTCGAATCGCATTACTGGCATCATTTCAGTCTTAGCGCATGGTTGCCTAACCTTTAACCTTAACATGTGGCAGTTTGGAATATAGCTAACTAGTTGATTGAGACCTTACAGGTCTAATGGTTAAAATAAAACAATAACAATTGTTTGTTAAAGTTGCAGCATTATATAGGCCTTTACCCAAAAGCTCCATAAATTGTTTCATAAGCTCCATATATTTGATGATAATAATGTGGTTTAATTGGCAAATACCATGTCCACTTCCGAATTAAGATATGGATTTATATTTTAAATCTACTAATTCGTAATTAAGTGCTTATAGTAAAACAAAATGAGCTGTATATTTATAGTCGAAGCAAAATCATTGTTTTAGTTAACAGCAGGGCCGGTTTTAGGCCGATTTGACCGATTAGATCAAATTGGGCCCCGCACCTTGAAGGGGCCCCGCGCTAGCGGGGTCTTTCTGTATTACGAGGTTTAAAATACTACTGAAACGTAAAATAAAAAGTGAAATAATATTCTTTCTCATAATATCAATTTGTTATGCATCGTAATACGTCAAATTCAATTTCTGTGTCTGCCTGTTACGTCATAATGAATATGGTTGCTAAACAATATGTATGTTTGGAAGTAAAACAATATATCGTAAAAAAGCATCCACATTACCTTTAATTTGTTTTATAGCAAGTATTAAATGTCTATTTTTGTAGTTTGTATGTACTGGTATGTATGATATATAAACACCCATCAATTTTTCTATGAAGAGTAGGGGCCCCGCCATCACATTTCTAATTGGGCCCCGCGGTTCCTAGCACCGGGCCTGGTTAACAGAGATGTTGATTATAAATAAAAAGTTCAATTTTTACCAAACATACAAATTCATTCTTCTTAATAAACTTTGTACAATTTTTTGGGGGGGTTTTTACTTTAAGTCTTACTTCAGAGCGGTTTAAAATTCTAGATTCAAGATTTTTGATTTTAGAATAATTCCAGAAACCAATCTGATCCGGATAAGGACATCCTTACGCCCAAGGGGTAGAATCCTAAGACCGTTCGAATCCGCCGCTGATTATACAGTCATTGCGCCGTCGTCTAACAAGATTAGCGATTTGTATTGTGTAAGTCGCCATCGAGTCCAGACGTTTTCAGCGACACGGTATGACCCAAGCAAAGGCAACACTAAAAGGAGGGAAAGAGGGAAGGAGGGAAACTGCAAACTAAAACTGTGGATACTATTTAACCCTGCTTTGAAGATTAATCTTAACTCTAGAACTAACCCCAACTCTAACCCCATGTTTTAAACAGACTCTGATGCACCATTCTTTATTATACTGTGTAGTTTTCCTCCTTTCCTTTTCCCTCATTTTAGTCCAGTACCACCCCTAGCAAAGGACAATCCTCAACAACCACTTGGATTAAGTCAAAGCAGAATTCGACAACAATGTGAATCGAAACTGGAAGGAAATCGACTCTTGTGGCGGGAATTCCACTCATTGGGAGGCGCCTGGACCAGACATAGGTCAAGCCAGTCTATACAACTTGGAACGTGTTAAAGGCATAGCATGAATTCCGTAGTAAACATTGACAAGTGACTCACTACTTCATTGTTTTTATAAATTCCAGTGCTTGGGCACCACGACAAGTGTTTATAAAATAGGGCACTGATTGGTTTCCTTCGAGCAATAACCCATTTTTTTCTATTTAGAATCGACCAAAATTCAATTAATGACGCAACGTGACCAACGTTATTGTGAGAAGAAAACTGATTTATTTTTATCATTCTGGGGATAATCGGGCTCAAGGTTTTGCTCATAGAAACTTGTTGTAATTCACTTACGATCTAAAAATATGGCCAAGACAAACGTTGTCGTAATTGCTCTTTATCGCCGCCCTGCCGGGCACATATTACAAATGATGACGATTTTACATTATCCGACCAGAAGAATAAAATTGGCAACTCTGTTCGTTAAAATATGAAAACTTGCAAAAACACGAAATAATAAAACCTTTAAAATAAAAAATTAGAGAATAAGTGCCAATTTGGCTTTCTGTACTTTGTTTACATTTTTCTACCATTTCTTAATTATGCCCCGAAATACACTACTACTTATTTATAACTAACACAACAAAAAACGGAGCTTTATTGACAGACCCGCAGTGTTCCCAGGTTCGAAACTAAGCTCAGTAAATAAAAAAATTATGATTCATCAGAGCTTTTATACGCGCCTACGATAAAAACCGATTTACAAAAAAAAGTCTGGACAAAACGTCATTTTTGGTAAATGAATTCCATTGATATATCAAATCGGTTATACGGGCGTATAGTGTACGACCAAATAAAGAAAAGAATTTGTGCTAAAAAACAAACACAGTAACTTATTGATGTATATTAATAACATCAATGCCATACACGATTTTTCTCTAAGTCCAAACATTTTAGTAAAACGCTTCCAACGTTGCTCTGGTCACGCTCATTCGTTTGTTGGATCTCATGGCTGGTCGTTTGGACTTCGGTTTCAAGTAGAAAGTCTTCGGGTTAACGTGTCTCACTATGTGACTGTGGGTGATGGAATATTTTTTCAATTTAAATATTAAATCTAAAACATCTTTTGTAGTGCTTACACGATTGGACAGGAGATGATGGGACGAATAGTCCGGCCGATTAGCTTGGTGGATTAAGGGGCACAGATTAGAAACTGTTCGCTATCTATAAATCGGTTGTGCCCTTGGGTGAAACACAATGTAGGCATTGTCTGAACCCAGTGAAATAATAAGTTCTTATATTATTTAATACATCTCAATCTTACACAGCAACACACTGCAATAGCTCCGGTAACCCGACGTTAGGCGCGAAGTAATCTGACGATTGTCCGTGTGTTAACTATCCTTGTGTTAAAGATTTCTATACATATAAACTTAGTAACGAGCCAAAACGATTTTCCATATATATAAAGTGCTTACTGACGAACTCATTATTGGTTCGAAACTCAACCCGTTAAAAAAACACGAAAAATAATTTACCTTATCGACACGTCATCCGAGTCAAAGTAGTTGACGTTGGTCTTGAATGCGATTCGCTTTGCCAGCAATTCCAATGCTGCTTTGTTGGTTGTCATGGAGCTTAACTCCTGTTCTTCTACGTGGAACCCATTTAGCACGAATCTAAAAAACAACAAATCAGGAAAACTCTAAAAGTAGGGAAAGAAGGGAATCGGCTCACTAAAACTATAAAAACTAATTCTAATTCTTCACCAAACATTAATCTCAACCCCACGATTAACTTTTACTTCAACTACAGCCCTAATACTAACCCGCCCTGATCTTTATTTTAGTAGTCAGTGTTTTAATACAGTGTTATATGTATAAAAAATGTTGTAAACACTAAAATGCCTCTTATATCTCCAAACCCATACCCTCTATGGAACTCAACTAAGCACATCGGATGCAACACATCTCAGATTTATAAATTTAAGCAAAAATATATTAGCCACCCACACACTGTATCTAATACATGCGATAGCTAAGTTCCCGAATGCAACGGATGTTTTGAAACTGGTACATAGAATGGCTAGCTTTCATGAATAACATCATTCTATCTGAAAAGGGAAGTTATAAATGTAAAATTAATATAAGCTTGTGCCCACCGTCGTGTTGCTGCCTCGTGTTAAGTAGTAATATTGTGGGTTAAAAACTAAAAGAATGTCGTAAGCATATACAACATACTGCAATAGCTCCAGTAATCCGACGGTGGCCACGAGGTAATCTGACGATTTAAAAAGGCCCTCTGCTTTTTTTCCATTCACAGCGATAAACATGAATATCTTAACGCGTAAAAACTTAAAACCAAATAATTACTCTTTAAATAACAAACCTGTAATACGTGGACCCGTTGCTGGAGCATTGACTGCGCAACCTGAAATAAATATTGTGGATTTCCCCTTCGTAAACAAGCCGACCGCCGACGTAGAAGAAATAGTTCTGTCCGTCCTTTTCAAGTACAATGCGTCGTTTCTGCCAGTTGAATGAAATAAACCTGAAAAGTTCTTAAATGTACGGTCGTGCGGTTGAATGGTTAACGCGACCGATACATATACAGACTTACATACAAAAAAACAGTCTTAACAACGAGTTGTGCTCGAAACTAAGGCCGGTAAAAAACAGTTCTTGGAATAAAATGACGAAATGGTAAGTTCTGCGAATGTTTTGCGTGCTGGTAGGTGGAACTGTTTCGTTGTATATAATTATCAAATGCAGCTAGTTCCTATATATATTAAATTAGTGGCTAATGTATTGCAATCTGCTGTGCACACGTTTTTTTTTGACACGTTTTTTTATGACATCAATTATTATGGTTAAATATGTTTTACAAACAGGTAGTTAAACACGTGGTTGATACTTTCTAGTTATAGTTAAATAGCTGCGGCTAGTCGTCATTAGTTTTCTAATTATTAAGAAGGAAGTAGACATAGATTACAGGCAAAAATACTGTTTAACACAAAATCCGATTTATCAGTACAACTTATGCAAAGATCCGTTATGAGGTTAAAACTTGGCTTCTGTTCGTTTTTGGCAACTATTATTCAGATTGCAGGTAACTAATGTTGTTTTTCTACATAATGGCTGAAATGTAAATATTGTTTTAATTTGTTGTTGACTTTTAGAAATTGGGTTGTTATGGTGTGCGTTAAAGTGTAAAACTGTTGTGATTATAACGTCATAATGCCGATACATCGTAACAATCAGACAATAGACAGTATTAATAATATACTTAAAGATATTTATACCTGCGCATGTATATACTGTACAATATAGCACTAATGTATAAAATATCATATTATTCTATGAAATTGCATATTGGGTTATACAATTATGCAAATAGATATTAAACAAATGTAAACATATAATAAGTATAATTGCGAACTGTGTTACTGTAAAATACTGGCTTAAGTAAGTATAAAAATGCATGTTATCGTAATAATATGTTGTTTCATATGGATTTAATCTTTACAAGTTTGATACAGAAGAATCACATCACAAGTTTTAACCTAGTTTTATTTTAGTTGATTTGTTTTGCTTCTTAAAAAACTACAATTAATAAAGGCAGACTAGAAATATAGCAAAACAAATCAGAAAATCCTTCAAAACGACGGTCATTACAGCACGTCATGGAAAATAAAATTAAAACAGGAGGAAAATATCTCAGTGAAATATACGAACGCGGCCTTAAAACTCAAAATATATATTAAAGGGGAACTGAAGTCGATTTTAAGAATATCTTAATAAATGGAAAAAAATACGCTGATTTCAAAAATCAAATCAGTTTCTTCCAATATTTTTTTGTTAAAAAGTTATGAGCAGATATGTATTTCATTTTATGTTAGGGGATTTCCCGAATTACGTCATTGACGTTGTTGAGATTTCGTGCCTATATGCGTTGTATACAATCATGTGCCAGTTTCGAGGTAAATTAGTAACAGAAGCGCCTGCAGGAGCGTGATATTTTCGTTTTTTTATGAAGACTTAGCATAACACTTGTCATATAGCCTAACTGGACCAATGTACGCGCGTGACAGCTTACCTTAAGCGGTCATTCAGGCCTGCACGGTCCTGGACCTAAGCTGAATGCTGAGGTATACATGTCTCGTATTTAAATGACTTTAGAACAATAAGTCTTAGCAATTTATATCATAAATCATAAAAGTGAAGACAGAACAAAAAAACTAGAACAGGAGGCAGTAAACTGTAACTGCCAGCAATTTATAGAAATAAACCAGCCATCAATCAAAGATCAGACTATGCGGTGGGAACAGCATATTTCTTTTATAATTGTTGCTTTTCAATATATAGCCATAATCTGTAACGTAGACTAGCAATGATATTATCAACCCTTAGGCTACAAACTAAGAAATTTGGTATACATATACATAGGAGTTTTAACAAATTACTTTTGTTTTATTGATTTCTAGAGTAAATTTAAGTTAATGTTGTAGCACTAAAATGGATGACAGTTTTCAGCATTCTGGCATGGATAAAAGAAGTTTTATTGTACACAATAAAACAACACAAATTCAAAGTTGTAACAGGCAGTGTAAATAGACAATCAATTAAACGCCTTCAATAGCATTGAAATCATCACTGTTGGATGATTCGCTTGACTTTGATGATGAAGACTGTGATGATGGTACATATTCACTTATTTTGCTCACATTTAACTCGTTATGAGAGCTACTCCCCACTAAAGATGCAATTTCATCACTAAATGACACCAGAGATCCTGTGGTACTTATTTCTACAGAACTGGTTTCTTCCATTTCAGATTCTTCAGCTTCCTACAAATGAATTATTTAAATATCAATTTCAACACTGCATTAAAAGAATACCATAATTCAAAAAACACTATAAGACTGAACATACTTCAGAATCAGCTGGTTTAGATTGAGATGTATGGAATAGTTGGTCTCAACAAAGACTCTATGACGAGGTATTTTTTCTTAGCCTGAATTAAAATGAATTTTTGAAAAACGACACAATTGTGGCTGCATGACAAAAATTGTAAATAGCACATACCTCCATTTGACAAAAACTCTCTTTTTATACCATTTTTCCTGTACAAAATTCTGCTTTATGTACTGGGTTGATTACTATGTTTAAAATCATAATCAGAAAAATTAAAAATTGTTGGAACTGCATTTTTCACCAAGCGGTTTGTTTTCATCATCTTGGCCACTCCATTGGAGTCAAATACAATTTTACTATGATAATCCTTGTCACAAAAATGTCCTCTACACACTGCGGTTCTTTTTCCAGGTATAGTTTAGAACGCTTGCATTGTTGTATCCATTGCTTCATCTGTTTTTTTGTCGTTGTGAGGAAATCGATGGAAGTGCTCAGGTGGATTGGAATTTTGTGTGCATTAATAGAAATTTGTACATCCCGGAGCAAAACAATATGCTCTAATCACTCTTCTTTCCTTCTCAATGGCTTCCTTTACTTCGTAAACTTTAGGCATTTTACAACATCCAATAAAAAGAACTGAATTGGAAAAGTGGTATATTCTTATTAACTTATTTGGGTAGTTAAGTAGAGGTTTATTATATATATTCCTCACTTACATATCTAAGTGCTTGTTGTGTACTTATTGTCGGACTACACATCGGCTATTGTGAATTAACTGGTTTATGCAACAAGTGGTATTCTTAACCAGTAGGCTAATGCACAGTTTCAATAACAGCAGACATTAAATGCAGCAAAACATTATACAAACAGCCAAGGTAAACCATGAAAGAAATAGGCTGTTCCCACCGCATAGTCTAGCCTTTGCTTGATGGCTGGTTTATTTCTATAAATTGCTGGCAGTTACAGTTTAATGTATTCTGTTCTAGTTTTTTTTGTTTTGTCTTCACTTTATAATATAAATTGCTAAGACTTATAATTCTAAAGTCATTTAAATACGAGAAATGTATACCTCAGCATTCAGCTTAGCTCCAGCACCGTGCAGGCCTGAATGACCGGTTAAGGTAAGCTGTCACGCGCGTACATTGGTTCAGTTAGGCTATATGACAAGTGTTATGCTAAGTCTCCATAAAAAAAACGAAAATACAATGCTCCTGCAGGCGCTTCTGTTACTAATTCACCTCTAAACTGGCACATGATTGTATACAACGCATATAGGCACGAAATCTCAACAACGTCAATGACGTAATACGGGAAATCCCCTAACATAAAATGAAATGCATATCTGCTCATAACTTTTTAACAAAAAAATATTGGAAAAAAACTGATTTGATTTTTGAAATCAGCGTATTTTTTTCCATTTAATATAGTCTAGCCTTTGCTTGATGGCTGGTTTATTTCTATAAATTGTTGGCAGTTACAGTTTAATGTATTCTGTTCTAGTTTTTTTTGTTTTGTCTTCACTTTATAATATAAATTGCTAAGACTTATAATTCTAAAATCATTTAAATACGAGAAATGTATACCTCAGCATTCAGCTTAGGTCCAGCACCGTGCAGGCCTGAATGACCGGTTAAGGTAAGCTGTCACGCGCGTACATGTGGTTCAGTTAGGCTATATGACAAGTGTTATGCTAAGTCTCTATAAAAAAACGAAAATACAATGCTCCTACAGGCGCTTCTGTTACTAATTCACCTCTAAACTGGCACATGATTGTATACAACGCATATAGGCACGAAATCTCAACAACGTCAATGACGTAATACGGGAAATCCCCTAACATAAAATGAAATGCATATCTGCTCATAACTTTTTAACAAAAAAATATTGGAAAAAAACTGATTTGATTTTTGAAATCAGCGTATTTTTTCCATTTATTAAGATATTCCTAAAATTGACTTCAGTTCCCCTTTAAATCATGATATTGTAACAAACATGCCATGTCGCCTCGACATCTACCAAAAGGAGTAATGAAATCGCAATGAAAATTGGACATTTGTAAGACAACATGGTCCTATATATGCAGAACTAAAAATTTTGGTAATGAATCTTGGGGAATTCTCCTCAGACGTTAAAAACCAAAACGTTTTTTTTTCTAATAAATTAGATTTTGTAGCCATAGCGCTTGAACGGCTGCTCTAATTTTATTAAAATTCGGTAAAATATTAAAACATTAGACACTCTACAGGCACGGCATAGCCTATCGCACCGACATCTCCAACAAGAAGTCGACAAATCAGATTAAAACTTTAAGAATTGTTACATAACATGACTTACTTATGGAAAAACAAAAACTTATCTACTAAACTCAGGGGAATTACCTGAAACAATGAAAAACTAAATCGGGCTGTTTTGGGAATTTAGCTTTCTTTTACTACAGCGCTTGAAAAGAAGCTATAATTTAAAACATTTGTGGTGAAATGTTCGTAAATTTAAGACGTTTATTCTTTATTTAACTAAATATTGAAAATATGTTTAGTATGTTAACTATGTGACCCATGCGTTTATGCTTGCAGAAACAAAAACTACATACTCAGTGGATAAAATACAAATTATGGTTAGGGACCCTGTAGCATGAATATAGGGTATACAACATGTGTTTTACAAATAGTGATGGTTAAACACGTGGTTGACACTCTCTAGTATTAATTTAAATAATTTGCACATACTACATCAATTATTATTTTTAAGTGTCGGGTTACACGTTCGTTTTTTAGACTGTAGTAACCTTGTGTGATTCGGCACGTTTTACCCATTTTAATTTAGACGCTTTTCAGCTAAGTGCCCTGCCCAAGGACAAAGCCGACTAGCGAGTGACCAGTTTCGATCCCTTCGACTGAAACGAAGACGCACTTATCCACCAAGTTGATCAGCCAGAATAACAATTTACATTGTTATATCATACAGAGCCGGTTGATGACGTGCTTCCAGAGTTTAAGATTTGTAACGCACCCTCCACCACAACGCCCCGGCAAAGTTCAACTACTTCTTTAGAAACATCTACTCAATCCGCTACCCCAAGGGAACCAGAAATACCAAATGGACGAGGAAACACAACAAATATATCGAATCCAACCACTATTTATCAAGAAACCACCACCGATCTCCCAGAAATCTCCCACAATACCCCACATATAACCCCTATTACCCCAGAAATTACCTCCAATACCCCAGAAATGGCAACAAATAACACAAAAATCACCCCCAATACCCCAGTAATGACCCCCAATACCTTAAAAATGGCAACAAATAACACAAAAACCACCACCAATACCCCAGTAATGACCCCCAATACCTTAAAAATCACCACTAATACCGCAGAAATTACCCACAATACCCCAGAAATTACCCCTAATACCCCAGAAATAACCTCCAAAACCACCACCAAAATCCCAGAAATCTCCCACAATACTCCACAAATAACCCACAATAACCCGGAAATGACAACATATGACCCAACAACGGCCCCCAATAACCCGGAAATGACATCAAATGACCCAACAATTACCCCCAATAACCCGGAAATGACATCAAATGACCCAACAATGGCCCCCAATAACCCGGAAATGACATCAAATGACCCCACAATGGCCCCCAATAACCCGGAAATGACATCAAAGGACCCATCAATGGCCCCCAATAACCCGGAAATGATAGAAATTGAGTTTCTAATTTCCCAGCAAAAATGTTAAACGGCGGTAAACAGCAATATTATTAGTGACAACATAAGACGGTAACCCGACCTTAAACTGAACCTGGGTGTTGTGCAAAGTCGTATTAGGTTGAAACCCTGTACACAACACGTTTAAACTTGTAAATAAAATTCATTGTTCGCTAATACGGCCATTTATTGCATCATTAGAGACTATTGAATTACAAGTGTTTAGCATCAGGTTGACAGTTTATCTGAACCTATTCCAAAATGGCCATTGTTGACGACATAAATGATTCATTCATTGTGTTCATTGGGTATTGTGATGAGGTAATAAAGTGATGTCATTTATAAAATAGTATTTTTTAAACTAACATTGATAAAGAACAATTTCTGTAGATACTTCTACTTAAGAATATAAATAAAACCGTTTCCAATCGTCGTATACACGTTATAGCGTACATATTGCACAAAAAATGCGATTTTAATCTAATTTTTTTAATAATACGTTTACCAAATTAACAGACTGTAACCGACAGGATATTTCGAATCGCATTACTGGCATCATTGTAGTCTTAGCGCATGGTTGCCTAACCTTTAATGTAAGATTTATCGTCGCAATTATTGTTTATATTATATCGATGTCACTAGGGAATAAGATCGGTATTGTATTCCCTTTTTTCCCGCAATTTCACCGAACTATAAAACGCTTGTTTTTTACCGCATGAGCATTATCGTGAGGTAATCGGTCTTTTGGTAGTATGTTTTGGAATTAACGGTTAGAAAGATGTGTAGGACGTGCTTTGGCTCCTGTTCAGCCACAATTTGGTAAATATTGGCTTTATTTCTCAAACTAGTAATTTTTGTGATAATTAAATTGTACATATATTTTTCCTTAGAAAACCGTCATTTCAAGACCTTTCGTTTTCGCCATCATTCAAATTCGAATAAATTCACAAGTTTTGGACAATGACGCGTTATTTCAAACTCTGAATAAAGGACGCCGTCTATAAGCATACTGCAACCTCTCACTAAGACAGGTGTTAGGAGGCAGCACCTTGTCGGGAAGTTACATCGTTTTCAAATTTCTTGAACTACCGTCGTCGTTCCCGTCCAGTCGTCGTTCTCGTTCCGTCGTCGTTCCCGTCCAGTCGTCGTTCTCGTCCAGTCGTCGTTCTCGTCCAGTCGTCGTTCCCGACCAGTCGTCGTTTCCGTCCAGTCGTCGTTCCCGTTGACGATTCCCGTTGACGATTCCCGTCGCCGATTCTCGTCGCCGATTCCCGTTGACGATTCCCGTCGCCGATTCCCGTTGCCGATTCCCGTTGACGATTCCCGTCGCCAATTTCCGTTGCCGATTCCCGTCGCCGATTCCCGTTGCCGATTCCCGTTGACGATTCCCGTTGCCGATTCCCGTTGACGATTCCCGTCGCCGATTCCCGTTGCAGATTCCCGTCGCCGATTCCCGTTGCCGATTCCCGTTGCCGATTCCCGTTGACGATTCCCGTCGCCGATTCCCGTTGCCGATTCCCGTTGACGATTCCCGTCGCGGATTCCCGTCGCCGATTCCCGTCGCCGATTCCCGTTGACGATTCCCGTTCCTGAACGTTTTCAATTCCGTTATTCCTGCTGATAAACCGCAAAATGAAGATTCCGAAGACTTTAAAATGTCTCAAACAACTTTACGTGGATGCTGAAAGGCTAATGCTTTCTCCAGTAGGTAGGACGTCACTACGTAAGCTCATACCAATAATCGACCGCGTATTTGACGAGCTAATGGACTTATGTGTAAATTTTCCAGAAGATCAACCACTTGAAGATGTTAACATATCAAGAATACAGTTGGAGAGTCAGAAACGTGAGTTCGATACGCATGTGCGTCAGTGGTTAAATAAAACTGAATTGCAATTAGCAAGGACTAACCGCTGTACGTCGAGCATAATTTCTACTGCAAACTTTATCCGGAAAAGCCAAATCAGGTTGAAACTCGCCGAACTTGCCTACAAGCAAGCTATGGACAGGTTGTTCGAAACACGCAAGCGTGCAAAGGAGCAAACAGATCGTGCTGCTGAAAGGACACGCGTAGCAGCGAAAGAAGCCAATCAAAAAGCTCGCGAATCTATAGAAGCAGAGCGTGTCGCCAACAAAAAACAACCAGAATTTGAATACGCGAAGGCAGTTTCTAAAGCTCGGAAAGATGAAGAAATCTTGGAGGCTCTAGACTCGACCTCACCGACATTACAACCCACCGTTGTTGCCGTAGCTACAACGAACAACCGCAGTACAGTACGGCCTTTGCTTGCAGACGCTGATTCCAACTTAAGCCATCACAAGAAATCAGTTGCAGAATTAACGTCGCCACTACAAGTACAAAATACTTTACCGGTAAGCCGTAGACACCAACCCCCACCCCGCTGTGTATAAGCACGAGCGTATCGAAATAAGCGCAGCTGTTGAAATCGATAAATGCTGCACCAGTATCAACACGGACAAGTGTTTATATAAACGTTGTTCCCGGTCAAGTTCGTTACGCAGACAAAGAGGTTGCTACTTATGCATTTATCGATCAAGGTTCCACGACAACACGCCGTGAGGAGTCGATCGTAAGTTCACCAAAAGCTGCTGGTAATTCACGTTGTATTACGTTGCAAACCCTAACATCATCTCGTATTTTAGATACAGTGTCCCTTGCACTCTCTGCCCAGCCTGTGGAGGGTGAAGATTGGAATAACCTTCCCGACGTCGTTGCTGTCGATAAGATATATAAGAATCCTAATGTATTACATGATCCGCAGGCGTTGCAGCGACACCATCACTTGCAAGGTGTGAAAATTCCACAGATCGAAGATAGATCAGTCAAGCTGCTAATCGGGGCGAACGTTCCCCGAGTTTTCCGTGTCGAGTCTATGAGAAGCGGAAATGGTCGATGTCCCGACGCTGTCAAAACCCGTCTAGGATGGTCACTTTTAGGCCCCTGTGGTGATAAAAGCCGTTCCAATTGTAAGGCCAGCGTTATGTTTTTAAAGGATGAAAGCGATCTCAAACCAAGGGATCGACGATCTCGATGACCTCAACGACAGCTTTCTTCGGTTCCCGACCTCGATTGAAGACCGAAGATCACATGACCTTATGAAGGAATCAGTTAAGTTTGTTCATTATGAATTACCCCTCCCATTGCGCCACGATTATGAAATTCTCCCAGACAATGGCGCCATGGCGATGGGGCGCCTTAAAGTTTTAGCAAAGCGACTTGTGCAAAACCCAAATATTAAACAAAAAGAAGTCGAGCAAGTGAACAACATGATGACAAAGTGCTATTCAGAGAAGGTGCCATATGACGAAATCGTCACCGACCGCAGAATCTGGTACCTACCGCACCAACCTGTTAATAACCCTTACAAACCGGACAAACTATGTGTAAATCAAATACATGAATTTCTTCTACAACGCGAAATTCAATGGAATTTCAACCCTCCCTGCGCTTCACACATGGGTGGAGCCTGGGAAAGAATGATTAGATCCGTTCGTCGGATTTTACTTTCCATTTCAGGTGAAAAGTCATTGAACGAGGACCAACTGACAACCCTGCTGTTGGAGTCCGAGGCAATATTGAGTTGTCGACCTCTCACTCCCGTTACACTGAATATTGATGGCGAGACGCCATTAACACCGAACCACCTGCTCAAGGTGAACCCGTCAAGTGAGCTGCCTCCAACTTTGACCAATGAACGGAAATGTTACGCTCGACGTCGCTGGCGCTACGTTCTACATTTAGCCAACCGAATTTGGGCCAGATGGTCGGGAGAGTACCTCCGAACTATCATCGCACGCCAGAAATGGCACAAAAGAAAAGAAAACGTGAAGATAGGAGACGTTGTATTTCTGGTGGACAACACAACACCACGATCACAATGGTCCATTGGAAGAATCACCTCCGTGTACCCGGACAGCCACGGTGTAGTTCGAAATGTGCTAGTCAAAGCACGTGACACCGAATTCAAGAGACCGATACACAAACTATGTATCATAGTACCCGATACGAACGTGCGCAATGAGAGTGTTTACCCTGCTACAGCTCTCAACGAGATTGCGGGCATTAGCCCGGTCATTGAATGAATCTTAACACGCGACGTAAATCTATTAAATTGAAAATTGCTCAATTGTACGATCTCGCAATTTGGGGGGGGAGTGTAAGATTTATCGTCGCAATTATTGTTTATATTATATCGATGTCACTAGGGAATAAGATCGGTATTGTATTCCCTTTTTCCCCGCAATTTCACCGAACTATAAAACGCTTGTTTTTTACCGCATGAGCATTATCGTGAGGTAATCGGTCTTTTGGTAGTATGTTTTGGAATTAACGGTTAGAAAGATGTGTAGGACGTGCTTTGGCTCCTGTTCAGCCACAATTTGGTAAATATTGGCTTTATTTCTCAAACTAGTAATTTTTGTGATAATTAAATTGTACATATATTTTTCCTTAGAAAACCGTCATTTCAAGACCTTTCGTTTTCGCCATCATTCAAATTCGAATAAATTCACAAGTTTTGGACAATGACGCGTTATTTCAAACTCTGAATAAAGGACGCCGTCTATAAGCATACTGCAACCTCTCACTAAGACAGGTGTTAGGAGCCAACACCTTGTCGGGAAGTTACATCTAACCTTAACATGTGGCAGTTTGGAATATAGCTAACTAGTTGATTGAGACCTTACAGGTCTAATGGTTAAAATAAAACAATAACAATTTTTTGTTAAAGTTGCAGCATTATATAGGCCTTTACCCATAAGCTCCATAAATTGTTCCATAAGCTCCAAAATGTTGATGATAATAATGTGGTTTAATTGGCAAATACCATGTCCACTTCCGAATTAAGATAGGGATTTATATTTTGAATGTAATAATTCGAAATTAAGTGCTTATAGTGAAACCAACTGAGCTGTATATTTATAGTCGAAGCAAAATCATTGTTTTAGTTAACAGGGATGTTGATTATAATTAAAAAGTTCAATTTTTACCAAACATACAAATTCATTCTTCTGAAAAAAACTGGTACAATTTTTTTTTGGGGGGGGGGTTACTTTAAGTCTACTTCAGAGCAGTTTAAAATTCTAGATTCAAGATTATTGATTTTAGAATAAATCGAGAAACCAATCTGATCCGGATAAGGACATCCTTACGCCCAAGGGGTAGAATCCTAAGACCGTTCGAATCCGCCGCTGATTATACAGTCATTGCGCCGTCGTCTCACAAGATTAGCGATTTGTATTGTGTAAGTCGCCATCGAGTCCAGACGTTTTCAGCGACACGGTATGACCCAAGCAAAGGCAACACTAAGAGGAGGGAAAGAGGGGAGGGGGGAAACTGCAAAATAAAACTATGGATACTAATTTTAACCCTGCTTTAAAGATTAATCTTAACTCTAGAACTAACCTCAACTCTAACCCCATGTTTTAAACAGACTCTGATGCACCATTCTTTATTATACTGTGTAGTTTTCCTCCTTTCCTTTTCCCTCATTTTAGTCCAGTACCACCCCTAGCAGAGGACAAACCTCAACAACCACTCGGATTAAGTCAAAGCAGAATTCGACGACAATGTGAATCGAAACTGGAAGGAAATCGACTCTTGTGGCGGGAATTCCACTCATTGGGAGGCGCCTGGACCAGACATAGGTCAAGCCAGTCTATACAACTTGGAACGTGTTAAAGGCATAGCATGAATTCCGTAGTAAACATTGACAAGTGACTCACTACTTCATTGTTTTTATAAATTCCAGTGCTTGGGCACCACGACAAGTGTTTATAAAACGAAACACTGATTGGTTTCCTTCGAGCAAAAACCCTTTTTTTCTATTTAAAATCAACCAAAATACAATTAATGACGCAACATGACCAACGTTATTGTGAGAAGAAAAACTGTTTTATTTTTATCATTCTGGAGATACTTGAGCTCAAGGTTTTGATCATAGAAACTTCTTATAATCTATTTACAATCAAAAAAATGGCAAAGACTAACGTTGTCGTAATTGCTCTTTATCGCCGCCCTGCCGGGTAGATATTACAAATGATGATGATTTTATATTATCCGACCAGAAGAATAAAATTGGCAACTCTGTTCGTTAAAATATGAAAACTTGCAAAAACACGAAATAATAAAACCTTTAAAATAAAAAATTAGAGAATAAGTGCCAATTTGGCTTTCCGTACTTTGTTTACATTTTTCTACCATTTCTTAATTATGCCCCGAAATACACTACTACTTATTTATAACT
>CH002367.1:523304-535874 GCA_000149265.1 Ciona savignyi
ATGATCCGCAGGCGTTGCAGCGACACCATCACTTTGCAAGGGCGTGTAAAATTCCACAGCATCGAAGATAGATCAGTCAAGCTGCTAATCGGGGCGAACGTTCCCCGAGTTTTCCGTGTCGAGTCTATGAGAAGCGGAAATGGTCGATGTCCCGACGCTGTCAAAACCCGTCTAGGATGGTCACTTTTAGGCCCCTGTGGTGATAAAAGCCGTTCCAATTGTAAGGCCAGCGTTATGTTTTTAAAGGATGAAAGCGATCTCAAACCAAGGATCGACGATCTCGATGACCTCAACGACAGCTTTCTTCGGTTCCCGACCTCGATTGAAGACCGAAGATCACATGACCTTATGAAGGAATCAGTTAAGTTTGTTCATTATGAATTACCCCTCCCATTGCGCCACGATTATGAAATTCTCCCAGACAATGGCGCCATGGCGATGGGGCGCCTTAAAGTTTTAGCAAAGCGACTTGTGCAAAACCCAAATATTAAACAAAAAGAAGTCGAGCAAGTGAACAACATGATGACAAAGTGCTATTCAGAGAAGGTGCCATATGACGAAATCGTCACCGACCGCAGAATCTGGTACCTACCGCACCAACCTGTTAATAACCCTTACAAACCGGACAAACTATGTGTAAATCAAATACATGAATTTCTTCTACAACGCGAAATTCAATGGAATTTCAACCCTCCCTGCGCTTCACACATGGGTGGAGCCTGGGAAAGAATGATTAGATCCGTTCGTCGGATTTTACTTTCCATTTCAGGTGAAAAGTCATTGAACGAGGACCAACTGACAACCCTGCTGTTGGAGTCCGAGGCAATATTGAGTTGTCGACCTCTCACTCCCGTTACACTGAATATTGATGGCGAGACGCCATTAACACCGAACCCACCTGCTCAAGGTGAACCCGTCAAGTGAGCTGCCTCCAACTTTGACCAATGAACGGAAATGTTACGCTCGACGTCGCTGGCGCTACGTTCTACATTTAGCCAACCGAATTTGGGCCAGATGGTCGGGAGAGTACCTCCGAGACTATCATCGCACGCCAGAAATGGCACAAAAGAAAAGAAAACGTGAAGATAGGAGACGTTGTATTTCTGGTGGACAACACAACCACCACGATCACAATGGTCCATTGGAAGAATCACCTCCGTGTACCCGGACAGCCACGGTGTAGTTCGAAATGTGCTAGTCAAAGCACGTGACACCGAATTCAAGGAGACCGATACACAAACTATGTATCATAGTACCCGATACGAACGTGCGCAATGAGAGTGTTTACCCTGCTACAGCTCTCAACGAGATTGCGGGCATTAGCCCGGTCATTGAATGAATCTTAACACGCGACGTAAATCTATTAAATTGAAAATTGCTCAATTGTACGATCTCGCAATTTGGGGGGGGAGTGTAAGATTTATCGTCGCAATTATTGTTTATATTATATCGATGTCACTAGGGAATAAGATCGGTATTGTATTCCCTTTTTTCCCGCAATTTCACCGAACTATAAAACGCTTGTTTTTTACCGCATGAGCATTATCGTGAGGTAATCGGTCTTTTGGTAGTATGTTTTGGAATTAACGGTTAGAAAGATGTGTAGGACGTGCTTTGGCTCCTGTTCAGCCACAATTTGGTAAATATTGGCTTTATTTCTCAAACTAGTAATTTTTGTGATAATTAAATTGTACATATATTTTTCCTTAGAAAACCGTCATTTCAAGACCTTTCGTTTTCGCCATCATTCAAATTCGAATAAATTCACAAGTTTTGGACAATGACGCGTTATTTCAAACTCTGAATAAAGGACGCCGTCTATAAGCATACTGCAACCTCTCACTAAGACAGGTGTTAGGAGGCAGCACCTTGTCGGGAAGTTACATCGTTTTCAAATTTCTTGAACTACCGTCGTCGTTCCCGTCCAGTCGTCGTTCTCGTTCCGTCGTCGTTCCCGTCCAGTCGTCGTTCTCGTCCAGTCGTCGTTCTCGTCCAGTCGTCGTTCCCGACCAGTCGTCGTTTCCGTCCAGTCGTCGTTCCCGTTGACGATTCCCGTTGACGATTCCCGTCGCCGATTCTCGTCGCCGATTCCCGTTGACGATTCCCGTCGCCGATTCCCGTTGCCGATTCCCGTTGACGATTCCCGTCGCCAATTTCCGTTGCCGATTCCCGTCGCCGATTCCCGTTGCCGATTCCCGTTGACGATTCCCGTTGCCGATTCCCGTTGACGATTCCCGTCGCCGATTCCCGTTGCAGATTCCCGTCGCCGATTCCCGTTGCCGATTCCCGTTGCCGATTCCCGTTGACGATTCCCGTCGCCGATTCCCGTTGCCGATTCCCGTTGACGATTCCCGTCGCGGATTCCCGTCGCCGATTCCCGTCGCCGATTCCCGTTGACGATTCCCGTTCCTGAACGTTTTCAATTCCGTTATTCCTGCTGATAAACCGCAAAATGAAGATTCCGAAGACTTTAAAATGTCTCAAACAACTTTACGTGGATGCTGAAAGGCTAATGCTTTCTCCAGTAGGTAGGACGTCACTACGTAAGCTCATACCAATAATCGACCGCGTATTTGACGAGCTAATGGACTTATGTGTAAATTTTCCAGAAGATCAACCACTTGAAGATGTTAACATATCAAGAATACAGTTGGAGAGTCAGAAACGTGAGTTCGATACGCATGTGCGTCAGTGGTTAAATAAAACTGAATTGCAATTAGCAAGGACTAACCGCTGTACGTCGAGCATAATTTCTACTGCAAACTTTATCCGGAAAAGCCAAATCAGGTTGAAACTCGCCGAACTTGCCTACAAGCAAGCTATGGACAGGTTGTTCGAAACACGCAAGCGTGCAAAGGAGCAAACAGATCGTGCTGCTGAAAGGACACGCGTAGCAGCGAAAGAAGCCAATCAAAAAGCTCGCGAATCTATAGAAGCAGAGCGTGTCGCCAACAAAAAACAACCAGAATTTGAATACGCGAAGGCAGTTTCTAAAGCTCGGAAAGATGAAGAAATCTTGGAGGCTCTAGACTCGACCTCACCGACATTACAACCCACCGTTGTTGCCGTAGCTACAACGAACAACCGCAGTACAGTACGGCCTTTGCTTGCAGACGCTGGTTCCAACTTAAGCCATCACAAGAAATCAGTTGCAGAATTAACGTCGCCACTACAAGTACAAAATACTTTACCGGTAAGCCGTAGACACCAACCCCCACCCCGTGTGTATAAGCACGAGCGTATCGAAATAAGCGCAGCTGTTGAAATCGATAAATGCTGCACCAGTATCAACACGGACAAGGTTTATATAAACGTTGTTCCCGGTCAAGTTCGTTACGCAGACAAAGAGGTTGCTACTTATGCATTTATCGATCAAGGTTCCACGACAACACGCCGTGAGGAGTCGATCGTAAGTTCACCAAAAGCTGCTGGTAATTCACGTTGTATTACGTTGCAAACCCTAACATCATCTCGTATTTTAGATACAGTGTCCCTTGCACTCTCTGCCCAGCCTGTGGAGGGTGAAGATTGGAATAACCTTCCCGACGTCGTTGCTGTCGATAAGATATATAAGAATCCTAATGTATTACATGATCCGCAGGCGTTGCAGCGACACCATCACTTGCAAGGTGTGAAAATTCCACAGATCGAAGATAGCCCAGTCGGAAAAATTATCTCCGATCAAGCTTGATTTATCCCAACATTTAGTATGGTCCTAGCATGACGTGCCAGGGTTTGACCAGATATATAGACATGGGTTATGACAGGAAAGGTAACACCTGGCCAAGCATCGGGAAAACATCTTTGATTTATAGAAGCGTTCCCTATCGTGGGCCAGAGCTGGGTGGGTACCTAGCACCTTACATGACGCTAATTTGTCAAAAGCAAGTTACATAACAGTTAATCCAAATGATTTTTTTTATTTTCATTCATTTTCAACACAATTTTCTGCTGCCTTTCCACTCCTGTCTCTACCACCATCCCAGTCTCCCGCACCAGAAAGTAGAATGCTGATCTCTGCTGCCAGTTGGTCATGACTAGTATCTTTATATTCGGTTTGTTGCAGCACATCTGGAGAATAGATAAGTCATGTCAGTGAGAATTATTTCAAATTAAATATATGGTTTATTAAGAATAGAGTCCGCACCGTGCAGGTATAATATTTTTGCTTTTAAACCACAGCAGACACCATTTCAGCATTTGTCAAAATAACGTGTGTTGAATGTTCGCAGTAGGTTAGCCGGAGATATTTTGATGACTCACGAGTATTTTTTATTAGATCACTTTTAAATACCCTTTTTGAGTTCACTGGATTGAGACATTTGCGAACATCATTCAGCCCAGTGGATTAATGGGTTTAACTAAAACTGTACATAGAAACATCCAAATAATATACATCACACTACAATAGCCCCGGCAACCAGATGATTGGCATGATAAAGTCTGACGATTGTCTGTGTGATAACGCCCTTTGTGTTTTACCATTTTCACGGTCGTAAGAATCTATCAATTGAGTAGGCCTATACATACATGTAAAATGTACATAAATAAAAACAAGTTAACATTACAACCTAGATTACATAAGTATAATAATAAAGTTATGTTAAAATATACATAAAATATATGTTTTCACATACATATATATACATATATAGATATTAAAAATTACACCTCAAAAGACCAATAAAACACAAATTATAAAGTTAGCAAGCTATCTTTAAGCCAATTTTGTACCGTACTTACTTGATTCGCACAGAATTGTGCAATTATAAGTTTCCCAGTTTAATTATAAGTTACATTCTTCTTTAACCAAATCTTGAAGGATTAAACACTCTAGAGGCCACTTGAAAACATTTTCACTTATCGTCCAGTTTTTGGTTACTATACATCGAAAAGACTGCCATCAACAAATACAATATTTTTAACATATACCAATCACGGTACCTCTAAATACTACAGGAGCGCTTGGACCGCTTAAATCGCTTGGAGCGCTTAGAGCGCTTGGATCGCTTACTATACTTAGTAATTACAAAAGCCATGATATTAATGTTAGGGTTGGGGTTAAAGTTAGTTCTGGGGTTGAGATTAGTGTTTGGGACAGGGTTAGAATTACTTTCCATAGCAATCTAAGTGATCCAAGCGCTCCAAGCGGTCCTGTAGTATTTAGAGGCACCCTACCAATCACACGAAACTAATCTACTCCAGTAGCTAACAGCTGCCGTAGGCCTTACTATAATTAAAACTAACCTTACACTTTATAACCAACCTTGCACCTGCAACGGAACTACAGTACAGACTTACCGGTAGCCTATTTTACAGCAATATCCTTTGAAAGAGATGCTAGCTTTAAACCAATCAAAGAGACTAAAACACAGTCTCTCTTAACCAATCAAAAACGACGACTTTCAAATTTAAATTCATTTCCCTCCATTTTTTAAGCGAATATGCGAAAATACCATAAACATCATATTTAATATAAATTAATTAATCCGCGAGGCTTAGTTGTATTGGCAAAGTGACTGATCGAAGGAGAGCGAATACTTTTCTCCTGTAAACAGTTGGTATTTTATACTTATTTTTAAATAAATAAATTAAAAAGCACATCATGTCACAGAACAAGTAAGCTAGGCCTATACGACAACGATAGAAAAAAACAGCCGGAATATAAGGTCCGTAGACAATCAATCGCAATCTTCGCAAAAAAAGTCGAACATTGAATAAAAATCAGAGTCGTTGAATATTTTAAGAAAAACTTTTCTCAGAGTATACCCAAATAATCATCCATGGCTCTTCCATGATATGTTATCATAGATGTATCAGTGGCACAATCTAAGATAACGCGCTGAAATATCCTAGTTTAATCGTTACATGGCCATGTCTTGGATAAATCAAAGATAACTCGTCCGATTCAGTATATGGCCCGGGGATAAGTCGAAGATAATTTCTGACTGGGAGATCAGTCAAGCTGCTAATCGGGGCGAACGTTCCCCGAGTTTTCCGTGTCGAGTCTATGAGAAGCGGAAATGGTCGATGTCCCGACGCTGTCAAAACCCGTCTAGGATGGTCACTTTTAGGCCCCTGTGGTGATAAAAGCCGTTCCATTTGTAAGGCCAGCGTTATGTTTTTAAAGGATGAAAGCGATCTCAAACCAAGGATCGACGATCTCGATGACCTCAACGACAGCTTTCTTCGGTTCCCGACCTCGATTGAAGACCGAAGATCACATGACCTTATGAAGGAATCAGTTAAGTTTGTTCATTATGAATTACCCCTCCCATTGCGCCACGATTATGAAATTCTCCCAGACAATGGCGCCATGGCGATGGGGCGCCTTAAAGTTTTAGCAAAGCGACTTGTGCAAAACCCAAATATTAAACAAAAAGAAGTCGAGCAAGTGAACAACATGATGACAAAGTGCTATTCAGAGAAGGTGCCATATGACGAAATCGTCACCGACCGCAGAATCTGGTACCTACCGCACCAACCTGTTTAATAACCCTTACAAACCGGACAAACTATGTGTAAATCAAATACATGAATTTCTTCTACAACGCGAAATTCAATGGAATTTCAACCCTCCCTGCGCTTCACACATGGGTGGAGCCTGGGAAAGAATGATTAGATCCGTTCGTCGGATTTTACTTTCCATTTCAGGTGAAAAGTCATTGAACGAGGACCAACTGACAACCCTGCTGTTGGAGTCCGAGGCAATATTGAGTTGTCGACCTCTCACTCCCGTTACACTGAATATTGATGGCGAGACGCCATTAACACCGAACCACCTGCTCAGGGTGAACCCGTCAAGTGAGCTGCCTCCAACTTTGACCAATGAACGGCAATGTTACGCTCGACGTCGCTGGCGCTACGTTCTACATTTAGCCAACCGAAATTTGGGCCAGATGGTCGGGAGAGTACCTCCGAACCTATCATCGCACGCCAGAAATGGCACAAAAGAAAAGAAAACGTGAAGATAGGAGACGTTGTATTTCTGGTGGACAACACAAACACCACGATCACAATGGTCCATTGGAAGAATCACCTCCGTGTACCCGGACAGCCACGGTGTAGTTCGAAATGTGCTAGTCAAAGCACGTGACACCGAATTCAAGAGACCGATACACAAACTATGTATCATAGTACCCGATACGAACGTGCGCAATGAGAGTGTTTACCCTGCTACAGCTCTCAACGAGATTGCGGGCATTAGCCCGGTCATTGAATGAATCTTAACACGCGACGTAAATCTATTAAATTGAAAATTGCTCAATTGTACGATCTCGCAATTTGGGGGGGGGAGTGTAAGATTTATCGTCGCAATTATTGTTTATATTATATCGATGTCACTAGGGAATAAGATCGGTATTGTATTCCCTTTTTTCCCGCAATTTCACCGAACTATAAAACGCTTGTTTTTTACCGCATGAGCATTATCGTGAGGTAATCGGTCTTTTGGTAGTATGTTTTGGAATTAACGGTTAGAAAGATGTGTAGGACGTGCTTTGGCTCCTGTTCAGCCACAATTTGGTAAATATTGGCTTTATTTCTCAAACTAGTAATTTTTGTGATAATTAAATTGTACATATATTTTTCCTTAGAAAACCGTCATTTCAAGACCTTTCGTTTTCGCCATCATTCAAATTCGAATAAATTCACAAGTTTTGGACAATGACGCGTTATTTCAAACTCTGAATAAAGGACGCCGTCTATAAGCATACTGCAACCTCTCACTAAGACAGGTGTTAGGAGCCAACACCTTGTCGGGAAGTTACATCTAACCTTAACATGTGGCAGTTTGGAATATAGCTAACTAGTTGATTGAGACCTTACAGGTCTAATGGTTAAAATAAAACAATAACAATTTTTTGTTAAAGTTGCAGCATTATATAGGCCTTTACCCATAAGCTCCATAAATTGTTCCATAAGCTCCAAAAATGTTGATGATAATAATGTGGTTTAATTGGCAAATACCATGTCCACTTCCGAATTAAGATAGGGATTTATATTTTGAATGTAATAATTCGAAATTAAGTGCTTATAGTGAAACCAACTGAGCTGTATATTTATAGTCGAAGCAAAATCATTGTTTTAGTTAACAGGGATGTTGATTATAATTAAAAAGTTCAATTTTTACCAAACATACAAATTCATTCTTCTGAAAAAAACTGGTACAATTTTTTTTTGGGGGGGGGTTACTTTAAGTCTACTTCAGAGCAGTTTAAAATTCTAGATTCAAGATTATTGATTTTAGAATAAATCGAGAAACCAATCTGATCCGGATAAGGACATCCTTACGCCCAAGGGGTAGAATCCTAAGACCGTTCGAATCCGCCGCTGATTATACAGTCATTGCGCCGTCGTCTCACAAGATTAGCGATTTGTATTGTGTAAGTCGCCATCGAGTCCAGACGTTTTCAGCGACACGGTGTGACCCAAGCAAGGGCAACACTAAGAGGAGGGAAAGAGGGGAGGGGGGAAACTGCAAAATAAAACTATGGATACTAATTTTAACCCTGCTTTAAAGATTAATCTTAACTCTAGAACTAACCCCAACTCTAACCCCATGTTTTAAACAGACTCTGATGCACCATTCTTTATTATACTGCAGTTTTCCTCCTTTCCTTTTACCTCATTTTAGTCCAGTCCCACCCCTAGCAGAGGACAAACCTCAACAACCACTTGGATTAAGTCAAAGCAGAATTCGACAACAATGTGAATCGAAACTGGAAGGAAATCGACTCTTGTGGCGGGAATTCCACTCATTGGGAGGCGCCTGGACCAGACATAGGTCAAGCCAGTCTATACAACTTGGAACGTGTTAAAGGCATAGCATGAATTCCGTAGTAAACATTGACAAGTGACTCACTACTTCATTGTTTTTATAAATTCCAGTGCTTGGGCATCACGACAAGTGTTTATAAAATAGGGCACCTGATTGGTTTCCTTCGAGCAATAACCCATTTTTTTCTATTTAGAATCGACCAAAATTCAATTAATGACGCAACGTGACCAACGTTATTGTGAGAAGAAAACTGATTTATTTTTATCATTCTGGGGATAATCGGGCAAGGTTTTGCTCATAGAAACTTGTTGTAATTCACTTACGATCTAAAAAGATGCCAAGACAAATGTTGTCGTAATTGCTCTTTATCGCCGCCCTGCCGGGAAGATATTACAAATGATGACGATTTTATATTATTCCGCCAGAAGAAAAAAATTGGCAACTCTCTACGTTAAAATATTAAAACTTGCAGAAACAGGAAAATAACTTTCCTAAAGTGAACAAATACAACATGTAGAACCGAATAATACTTTTCTATCATCAGTTGAAATGGATCGAAATGGACATTCCGAAACATCTCGATAGGATATGTGAAATTTTGGCTTTCTGTATTTTGTTTACATTTTTGTACTATTTCTTGATTATTCCACAAAACACACAACTACCTTTTTATAACTAACACTACAAAAATGGAGCTTTATTGACTAACCCAGTGTTTTCAAGTTCGAAACTGAGCTATGCGATGCGACCGTTTTCCAAAAAAATAATTTTGTCTTTTGGACAAAACGTCATTCAAGGTAAATTAAATACACTGATATATCATATCAAATCGGTTATATGGGCATAGTGTACGACCAAAAAAAGAAAAGAATTTGTGCTAAAAAAAAACAAACACAGTAACTTATTGATGTATATTATTAACATCAATGGCATACACGATTTATCGCTAATTCCAAACATTTCAGTAAAACGCTTCCAACGTTGCTCTGGTGACGCTCATTCGTTTGTTGGACCTCATGGCTGGTCGTTTTGACTTCGGTTTCAAGTAGAAAGTCTTCGGGTTAACGTGTCTCACTATGTGACTGTGGGTGATGGAATATTTTTTTCAAATTAAATATTGAATCTAAAACATCTTTTGTAGTGCTTACACGATTGGACAGGAGATGATGGGACGAATAGTCCGGCCGATTAGCTTGGTGGGTTAAGGGGCACAGATAAGAAACTGTTCGCTAGCTATAAATTGGTTGTGTCCTTGGGTAAAACACAATGCAGGTAGTGTCTGAACCCAGTGGAATAATGAGTTCTTATAAGATTTAAGAAACATCTCAATCTTACACAACACACTGCAATAGCTCCGGTTAGCCGAAGGTAGACGACACAAGGCAATCTGATGATTACCCATGTGATAACACCCGTTGCGTTAATGCGCCGACACACATAAAGATTTGTATACATATAAACTTAGTAACGAGCCAAAACGATTTTTTATATATATATTGTGCTTAATCACGAACCCATTATTGGTTCGAAACTCAACCCGTTAAAAAACAGGAAAAAAATTTACCTTATCGATACGTCATCAGAGTCAAAGTAGTTGACGTTGGTCTTGAACGCGATTCGTTTTGCCAGCAATTCCAATGCTGCTTTGTTGGTTGTCATTGAGCTTAACTCCTGTTCTTCTACGTGGAACCCGTTTAGCACCAATCTGAAAAAATACCAAACCAGAAAAAATCTAAAAGTAAGGAAAGAAGGAAATCGGCTCACTAAAACTATAAAAACTAATTCTAATTCTTCACCAAACATTCTCTCAACCCCACGATTAACTTTTACTTCAACTACAGCCCTAATACTAACCTGCCCTAATCTTTATTTTAGTAATCAGTGTTATAATACAGTGTTTTATGTATAAAAAATGTTGTAAACAATAAAATGCCTCTTATATCTCCAGACCCATACCCTCTATAGAACTCAACTGAGCACATCGGATGTAACACATCTCAGATTTATAAATTTAAACAAAAATATATTAGCCACCCACACACTGTATCTAGTACATGCGATAGCTAGTTCCCGAATACAATGGATGTTTTGAAACTGGTACATAAAATGACTAGCTTTCATGAATAACATCATTGTATCTGAAAAGGGAAGTTATAATTGTAAAATTAATATAAGCTTGTGCTCACCGTCGTGTTGCTGCCTCGTGTTTAGCAGAAATATTGTAGGTTAAAAAAACTAAAAGAACGTCTTAATTATATACAACAAACTGCAATAGCTCCAGTTATTTGACGGTGGGCACAAAGGGATCTGACAATGAATAAGGCCCATTGCGTTTTCCCGTTAACGGCAATTAAACATAAATATTCTAACGTGTAATAGTTTAAAACTTAATGGAATACTGTTTAAATAACAAACCTGTAATACGTGGAACCGTTGCTGGAGCATTGACTGCGCAACCTGAAATAAATATTGTGGATTTCCCCTTCGTAAACAAGCCGACCGCCGACGTAGAAGAAATAGTTCTGTCCATCCTTTTCAAGTACTATGCGTCGTTTCTGCCAGTTGAATGAAATAAGCCTGAAAACAGTTCTGATGTACGGTCGTGTGGCTGAAGGGTTAACACGACCGATACATATACAGACTTACATACAAAAAAACGGTCTTAACAACTAGTTGCTTTCGAAACTAAGGCCGGTAAAAAACAGTTCTTGGAATAAAATGACTAAGTGAAAAGTTCCGCGAATGTTTTGCGTGCTGGTAGGTGGAACTGTTTCGTTGTATATAAATATCAAATGCAGCTAGTTCCTATATATATTAAATTAGTGGCTAATGTATTGCAATCTGCTGTAAGCACTAAATTCAGATATAACATAATCAATTTGCAATCGCAAGTAATTTACGTTACATACAGCCTGACACGTTTTTTTTATGACATCAATTATTATGGTTAAATATGTTTTACAAACAGGTAGTTAAACACGTGGTTGATACTTTCTAGTTATAGTTAAATAGCTGCGATCGGGCGTCATTAGTTTTCTAATTATTAAGAAGGAAGTAGACATAGATTACAGGCAAAAATACTGTTTAACACAAAATCAGATTTATCAGTACAACTTATGCAAAGATCCGTTATGAGGTTAAAACTTGGCTTCTGTTCGTTTTTGGCAACTATTATTCAGATTGCAGGTAACTAATGTTGTTTTTCTATTTAATGGCTTAAATGTAAATATTGTTTTAATTTGTTGTTGACTTCTAGAAATTGGGTTGTTATGATGTTCGTTAAAGTAAGTGTAAAACTGCTGTGATTATAACGTCATAATGCCGATACATCGTAACAATCAGACAATAGACAGTATTAATAATATACTTAAAGATATTTATACCTGCGCATATATACTGTACAATATAGCACTAATGTATAAAATATCATATTATTCTATGAAATTGCTTATTGGGTTATACAATTATGCAAATAGATATTAAACAAATGTAAACACAAAATAAGTATAATTGCGAACTGTGTTACTGTAAAATACTGGCTTAATTAAGTATAAAAATGCATGTTATCGAAATAATATGTTGTTTCATATAGATTTAATCTTTACAAGTTTGATACAGAAGAATCACATCACGAGTTTTAACCTAGTTTTACTTTAGTTGATTTGTTTTGCTTCTTAAAAAACTACAATTAATTAAAGGCAGACTAGAAATATAGCAAAAAAATCAGAAAATCCTTCAAAACGACGGTCATTACAGCACGTCATGGAAAATAAAATTAAAACAGGGAAATT
>CH002367.1:538444-571852 GCA_000149265.1 Ciona savignyi
GGGACTATTCCGAATCAACTCGAAGCGACCACCGACGGATTAAAAAACGCCAAAAACGAACCAGAAGCAACCACAAAAACACCAGAAACAAATAAACTTAACGGAGTCGTGATTCCAGGTGATGTCAATATTATAACCACGGACGAAGAAATTGAATTTCCATGAACCCAGCGAAATGATGGTTTTTACTAAATTATTTCAATATCTCAGTCATGCACAACACACTGCAATAGTTCCATCAGGCGCAGCGTAAGCATGGGTTATCTGGCCAAAATTTTTATTTTACAACGAAAGTCCAGAAATTTCCTGTTTATATCGTTTTTACGTTTTTTCTATCAGGGCTAGGTTACGAACCCCTAATAGGATAGTCATCAGGAGGGCTTTGGAATAGAATCGATATATATTGATCACTCTAACCATTCGGCCACACGACGGTACATTTTTACCTCTTGGACCAGTAACTGTTTGCAACTGTTCGCTTACATTAAGCTCGTTATGTCAACGTATATACCTCTTTATTTTGTTATTGGTCACACTTTATTTTAAACGTACTCTGTATATTTGTTAATACACTGCAATTTTTTTTTAGACTGAGTTGTTAAAAATGACGTTTTGCTAGGCTAAGGGAATTTAGTGGTGTTCCATCTGTGTCCTATGGTTGGGGTGTATACACGGTATATGTATAGGCACCACTAACCAATTGGTCAAACGACCGTATTCAAGTCCATGCACACAGTGCAGTAAATATAGATTCTCGACAGCCAGTCAGTGTTTTTTATGTAAGTAAGATAGTATATTCATGTTTATCCACGTTAATGGAAAAAGTTGTTGCAATGTGTATAAGATTAAGCCGTTCCTTTAATTTAGTAGAACCCATCATTCTACTGGTCCCATGCAATATCCGTTAACCGCCTTGCACAAGGACACAACCTAGTAGCTAGCGACCAGTATCGAACCTACAACCTTTTAGTTGACAGGCAACGCACTTACACTCCACGCTAATCGGTCGGGCATTGGCCGAATGAGATTCGAAACTAAGTCCGGTAAAAAAACTGTCATCGCCCTACTCAAGGGAATATAAAAAGTATTCAATCCTATCCATTTGTATGTAAAATAAAGCTTTAAGCAGTTTTTTAAGACCTATTATTCGAAAACGTTACGACATCTTAAACTAAAAGATTTGGGCCACAATAAAATCGTTAATCAAATCGCTTTACCAGTACCTGAAGAGAGATTGGGTATTATTATCTAAAGTTCTTACCTTATCGACCATAGAAACATTAAAATGAATGCCGTGTCGAAGAGTTCATTGGAGAAAGTCTTCATTTGATACCAGTAAATACCTCCTCCGATAGCACTTGCTACCAATACAATCAATCCAACGTATAAATCCGAATTTCTGGTTTCAAGGACATATTCTGAAATTATCGTGCCAAATTAGTCCCAAGATAAATAGTAAGGAAAGCTTACCAATTTACCGTTTATAGTTTATTTTGTTTTGTTTCTTAAAACTATTTAAAAGAACACAAGCTTAATATATAGCACTAATAATATATATCAATAATGTAAAGAAAACACGGCTAAAACATAGATTTTTACCACAATATATAGAAGACTACTGTTTTTTTTAGTTAACAACGACATTCGTGAAATGGGCAATCAAAGTGCAATCTCGCTTAGGTTTAGCGCTTTTAAGTCGCGAAGGGTAGTGGTTTTCGTCCCTATTACCCACCGTAAACCTTCGTTTTAGAGCCACGGCGTTGTAGATTTCCACTAGCTGATCAAAATTTTCGTAAGCTAAAACAAATTTATAAAAAGAAGCTCCATTAACCCAATGGTGGCCGCGAGGCGATCTGACGATTACCCATGTGATAACGCCCAATTGCCCTTTTCATCCACGGGGATAAAAAAATTATCCTATCCATTTTCTTCAAAGAGGGAAAAATAAATTAAGTTAAATTTAAAACTGAAACAAGCTTACCATTATCAGTTTCTTGAAAGGGGTATAGTGGGTTATACTTGAGTTGTCTCTTTAGTTTTAGTTCAGGTTTATCCCAAAAACGATGTAAATGCCATGCCTGTTTTAATCGTTTTAGGGTCATTTTAAATTTAAAAAAATCAGTTTTATTACTAACTTAATCAATTTACTAAACGTTATTTATTGCGTCATAAAGTATTTAATGATGACGATGTTATATTTTTGTGGAAGAATTTTGTTGATTTTGTAATAACTTGGGGGCTAATTAGATTTATTTTAGTGGCTTCTTGTAATCCAGAAATAAAACACAATCGACAAAATGCTAACCCAGATAGTAAACCAAAAAATACCAAGCTAACAATATAACCATTATATGAATCAATCGCGTTAACCATTCGTCGATAAAACTGCTCCTTTAATCATTTAAATCCCCTGTTATGACGTAACAATGTATTTGTTGTCTATTGTTCTTTCGATCGATCACCCGTGAAGCTTAGAAGGCAGTAAGTTATCGGTGAATGTTTAAGCTGTTTACACAAGGTAGGTGAAGTTTAAGTTTTTGTGTATGATTTCCCGTCCAATATTCTAAACAGAGGTATTGTTTATAGGAAAATTGTCTTGTCGTGTGATGCTTAAGTTGGGCATAATTTTTTACTATACCCCTTAATTACTAGTCTAGGTAAAAAACAATGTAGATTAGAACACTAATATTAGTGTAAGGGTGGGGTTCGTTCGGGTAATACTAAAAGGAGGGAAAGCGGGAAGGAGGAAAAATGTTTACCAAAACAATGGAAATAAATTTTTACTCTTTCCTAAACACTAATCTCAACTCCAGAACTAACCCAAACTATAATCACATGTTTAAAACTTACCCCAATGCCTTATTCTTCATTTCAGTATACAGTTTCCCGTCTTCCCGCTTTCCTTTCTTTTAGTTTTCCCCAGTTCGTTATAAAGTTGAGCTTAGTGTTTAGAGCAAGGTTAGATTTAGTTTTATAATTTAGTGAGCATTTTCTCCTTTTCCCTTTTTTTTAATGTAGAATACGGAAATATATACTAATCCTTAATCCATTCAAACGGTGAAAAAAACAGCTTGTTGTTTTCTGGCCGGTTGGTATTAGCTGCTGGCCAAGCCACTTAGCGGACGTTGCCCGAATCCAGTGGATTAATGGGGTAAACTAAAATAGCAGTGAAATGTAACTGTGGGGTTTAACACACTGCAATAGCTATAGTCACCAAACCACAATTACCTTAAAAGCGCTTCAAGCAATCCTGTAGTAATAAGATGTACGAAAGAGGGGGAAGGCAAACTTCTCGCTCAAATGAAGTTTAATGTGTTAGAGTTGGGGTTAAAGTTATTTTGTAATTGAGATTAGGGTTCAGGTCAGCAATAGAATTATTTCCAATAGTTTTAAGGAACAATTTCCCTCCATTTGAAGTTGCTCAACAATATATTCTTATAGACTGGCATCGTTTTAGTTCCACACATGATAAACATGGCGTTTGAACAAAGAAGTCCAGTCGTTCTGCTTTGCTGTGGTTCCTTCAACCCAGTAACTGTTGGACATCTTAAAATGTTCGGTAAGTTTTTATTTGACTATGATGATGAATTGTTTTTAATTCCAAAATTGCCACGTAAGTGAAAAATGTCATTGAACATTAGTAATAAATATGACAAAAAAGAAAAAAAGCAACAAAACTGCATGTCTTATGATGCATTGTTAATATAGTGCAAGCTGGTTATCAAAGTAGTTATCTGGTAAATAAACATTTAATGACACATTGTTGTTATGGTGAACAGTAGAATATTAAATTACCGCAAGTACTATTTGTACCAGTATTTATATATGTTTGTTTTGTTTCTTCCCTGATATCAGGTACATTCATGCAAGATGCAAGCAATTATATTGTTGAATAATAGAATTTTTATAGAAAGTGTTTAAGAGAATTATTTATCGCATGTCCATTCTATAGTTATAGTTTTAGCAAGTACATTCGTGTTTGCAATGATTTTTGAACTGCAGAAATTGCAAGAAGCTTCCTTGAAAGAACTGGAAATCACATTGTGATTGGAGGTGTGTTGTCCCCCGTTCACGACGCTTACTCCAAGACTGGGTTACTTCCCGCCACCTTCCGAACAGCTATGTGCAACATTGCCATCCAGAAGCATGCTTGGCTGAGGTAGGATAGGATGAAATGATAGTTTATGAAATATGGCAGGACCGAAAGTCCATCAAATTTCAATATTTACTCGCGAGTGGAAGCTCATATGCGAGTAACGGGAGTGAATCTTTTAAATAAAGACTTCAGTAGGCCTATTGAGATGCGCCATATAATAAAACGGTCGCAATGATAAGGATTTATTTATATATTCCCCAATACGTCAGTTGAATAGAAAACAATTGCGGTAAACATTAATTAGTTTTTTTTATTTGCAAGAGTAAATTCTTAATCGCATGGCATGCACATATTTTTGTCCCTGTTACAGACAAAGATAGTTAACCATTAGTAAACCACCATGCAATAGCTCCGGACAACTGAAGGTGGACATGTGATAATCTAGAAAAATTTTTTCAAGTAGATAAACATAAACCGGATCGACTTTACACCACACTTATCTCATACTAATTCCTTTGTAAGCTGACTATCCAAATTCATGGGTTGCACTTGCACACAAAAGTAATAGTTCATATTTTTGCTGAATTTAAACTTAATTGATGTACATTTCATAGATGATTATTTACCTATGTCTTCGATTAAGCAGAAGTTTATTCTAGAAAGATAGAAATCTTTTCCAAGAGATGTATGGAAAAATTAGATTTTAAAGATAGACGATGTATAATGAGAATTAACCATATTCCAAAATGAACCTAAACTAGTTGTAAAAAATTGAGCTGGTAGCTATTTAGTTGGTTGTGTACTTGGGCAAGGCACTTAGCGGACATTGCCTGAACCCAGCGGATTAATGAGTTCTACCAATTTTAAGGAACGTCTCTATTATACACAACACACTGCAGGTGATCTGACGTCTTCCTGTGTGTTTATCCATTCATTTTTATAAAACAAGATTATTCTATCTTAAAAATATAATTACTTTTTCCCCGTTTTCCCCATAACTTTATACAAATTGAAATCATGTAATGTTACTGTTTAAATGAAAAACAAAATTTTAAGGTGACGGTGCAAATTAAAAAGCACAGCTATGACGTAATGTTAGTACATACTTGGAATCAATAAGTGCATGTGTGAATAATTTATCAGAACCTGTGATACAGATGACACATAGCCACCTTAATTTATAACCCTTTACCATCATCCATTTGACTAGATTTGTAGCCAAAAAGCAAGATGTGTTTTGATATTGTGATTTCTATATCAGTTTGGTAGATAGACATTAACTTAAGTGCTACTTGGGTGAAAATTAGGTCAATAAAATGATCTGAAAATGAAAATATAATAGAAAATATTGCTTAAATAAATCACAATAATATATACAAAAGTAATAATATAAAACATACTCGATTAGGTCTAGTGGTATGTTATGACTTTCCAGCCTTAGCAATACATAGATATTTGTGGTTAAAAACGTGGTTATTAAATGGGCAACCTTGAGCCCACAGTGGTTAATGAAGTTATTGCATGGTAGACTGTGCACCCTTTGAAAAAAAACAAAGTTACACCCATGGTTATAATATACCCTGTGTTATAAGTATTTTAGAAGAACCTTCGCTTTTGATTACTAAAATAAGTATATGATTCCAAACAACTATAATCTCTACATAAAGTATTAGAAAGGTTTTAGTCATGTACAACACACTACAATAGCTTTGGTAGCCCGACTGTGGTCCCTTCCCCTGCATTTTCCTACCAACAATAATTTTACATCATCCGATCATATTATTAACTTTAATAATACTTGCGTGGTATCAATATACACTCAACATGATTATTGATAACTGCACTGAATTTTACTTTATTCAAAGTTTAAACAAACTTATAATTTAACTTGGCGCTGTAACACAAGTAATTTAGCAACTAACAAAATAAAAGTTATGTCGTAGAAAATACAAGTAAAGGCAAATGTAAAGTACAGAACTGAATTTAAACCCGCTATAATAAAACATCGAAAAATACGCGCTAGACTGATTAAGTGATACCAACAATAAAATACCATTTCAACATGATTATTGATAACCTCCTATAAACATCGGATATCTAATGCTCCCCATTACAGTGTCGATACATGGGAATGTTCACAACCTGACTGGGTGCCTACCATCAAAGTTCTGCAACATCTTTCAAATAAAATCAAGGTTAGAACTTAATTTTTAATTTTTTCCAATGTTTTTGGATTTGTTTTTTAATTGTTTTTAGTGTTTCGGGATTTTAACTTTTTTTAAATTTTTTGCATTTTAGCCAATTCTGTAATGAATATTTTTTTGTTAATTTACTTTTTTTTGTTATACTCTTCTGCTGCACTTGTATTAAACCGGAAATTAGGGTTCAAATGGCATGGTCTGTGCTAGTGTGCAATGATTTGTGTATATATGATGATTACAATCTAATGCATAACTTTTACTTTTTAATATGGTGTGAAGAATATAGTTTACAATTTATTTGTGGAAAACTGCTCATTTCTATCCCTGCATCACTGTTTCAGTATTTTCATTTTGAGCCCTGTGTTTTATTTGATTATGTAGTCAGAAATGCGTCTATGCATTAATGATGTTCCACTTGAATCTATCGTTCTTTATATGTAGTTTGTATTCTTTATATTAAATAAGTTTGGTACTCAATGCATTTAAAATTTACATTTGCTTCCAATAGTACAATGGTAATAATTGCATCTTTAAAATATGATACAATTGTTTCTTTTATTCATATTAAAATGTGTATCAATGTTATTTTATTCACAAACAAATCAATACCAAACTACCAACCAATGCCAGGATAGTTGCTAGCTTGTTGATATTATATGAACTACTTAAGAAGCCTTATTAAGCAAAATAGATGCAAAAATTTAATCATTGCCTCAATGGAAAAACACAATACTGACCCCCTTTTCAGCTCCAAAAACTATTCAAACTATTTTTAAGCTTTTTAAAAAATAAGAAATTTAATGATTGCTTAATGAGCTAACTGCACTTAAAACAGTAATCATTATAAGTCAGTTTTGAAATATATTTGTTTAAAGTTGCAACCAAATCTAAGAAAGTGAAAATATTAATTAAACAAGGTGCTTATGTTATATAAATCACTCTGAAACCCCCATTTTGCAAAGTATGTTTAAACATTTAATCTTTCCCTTTCAGAATGACTATGGTATACCAGGTCCGTATTCGAACCATATTCACTACATGCCGGCTAAGTATCCTCGTAGCGCTGTCACTTTGCAGCCAAATGGCTCTCTACATCATCTAGTGGTGAACGGACGTGTGCGATCCACATCTGGAGTTGGAATGTGCTCTCCTAATTATGACGATTCGAAAAACACGGATTTGATAAATTACTCGAACGCTGAGACTGGTGAGAACTAAGCTAAGTGCCATGGTAGGCAATAGGTAAATAAACAGAAAATTAAGTAGTATTTTTGGGCTCAGTACAACTGTACAAAATGAAATATAAATTATTCAAGGATATTGTAACTATCTACAGGTAAACTTTTAGTTGCATTAAATGTCCCAAGTGGGATATTAAAAAATCATTAAAAATGGGTTATTTCTTCGATAAGGCACTTTTATCATTAAAATATAATATATATCAGCTACATAGGCTCTGAGACTGACTGAAGGTCATAACCAAGTAAGTGTAGGGTTTGATATCTACCCTCAGCACTTTGTGCTCAGTACTTTTCCTGGGCAAAACACTTGTGGGCATTGCGCTAATCCACATTATGCATGAGAGCGTATATTGGGAAGAGTAATAATCAGATTTTCCAGGCCCCCATTCTCCTAAGCCGACTCCCCCATTGCACGGGTCGCTTTACCGCACACTTTTCTTCGAGGCTTAGTGTAATAATTTTGATATACAATTTTTTCCAGTTTTTTTTCCAAGACTAAATATACCTAAAGTAAATAACTGATTGGATTATAGACAGGTTTTAAGGACTGTTGTTTAGCCGTTTTTCTCGATTTCCAATTTTTCATCAAAGGTCCTGCTTCGTGTTTTCATAGTGAAAAAAAAACTAAACTAGATTACAGACTGTGGTATAACCACTGTATTTCACTCACACTCGGTAATAAAAATATATATATATATATATACAACTCGGTTAAATTATTTTTGACTTTGTTTTTAATAAATAATTCGATAAGTTAATGCAATTAATTGATTTTGGCATGATGTAGCAAATATTTATACCGAGTCGTTGTGCATGACTGTTGGATGGTTCATTAAATATTGATGCTTTGCAGGCGTGGCAGTCACAAGACTCAGCGACAACCTTCAGAAAGTGTGTTGCGTCGGACCAGCAGTGTTTAATGTGCAGGTAAACGATGTTTCTTTTAGTTGGGTGTCTTGTGTTGTTACACTATGCCAGTGGTAGGCAACATTTTGAACTTAAAGAGCCATTTTAACTGATATTCCACAAATTAAAAATCTCTTGGAGCCACAGAACTAATATTATTTTCGCAATAAAAGGAAAACAACACTGTTCACTGTGTAAGATAAAGACGCAAGTGTTTTTCTGTTGTTTACTTATGCATGGGTATTAAACTTTTTAGGCACTCGCTACAGTAATATGCAATAATGTATAAACTTACAATGCTCATTACAATTATAATTAGTTTTTAGTGTATGGTCCACATTCCTGGTCCCGGTGCTACCATGGACCCACCCATACTAATGTAATGTATCATGGGCACATGGCCTACATTCCTGGTCCCAATGCTACCATGGACCCACCCATACTAATGTAATGTATCATGGCCTACATTCCTGGTCCCAGTGCTACCATGGACCCACCCCATACTAATGGTAATGTATCATGGCCTACATTCCTGGTCCCAGTGCTACCATGGACCCACCTATACTAATGTAATGTATCATGGCCTACATTCCTAGTCCCAGTACTACCATGGACCCACCCATACTAATGTAATGTATCATGGCCTACATTCCTGGTCCCAATGCTACCATGGACCCACCCATACTAATGTAATGTATGATGGCCTACACTCCTAGTCCCAGTGCTACCATGGACCCACCCATACTAATGTAATGTATCATGGCCTATATTCATGGCCCCAGTGCTACCATGGACCCACCCATACTAATGTAATGTATCATGTCCTACATTCCTGGTCCCAGTGCTACCATGGACCCACCCATACTAATGCAATGTATCATGGCCTACATTCCTGGTCCCAGTGCTACCATGGACCCACCCATACTAATGTAATGTATCATGGCCTACATTCCTGGTCCCAGTGCTACCATGGACCCACCCATACTAATGTAATGTATCATGGCCTACATTCCTGGCCCCAGTGCTACCGTGGACCCACCCATACTAATGTAATGTATCATGGCCTACATTCCTGGTCCCAGTGCTACCATGGACCCACCCATACTAATGTAATGTATCATGGCCTACATTCCTGGTCCCAGTGCTACCATGGACCCACCCATACTAATGTAATGTATCATGGCCTACATTCCTGGTCCCAGTGCTACCATGGACCCACCCATACTAATGTAATGTATCATGGCCTACATTCCTGGTCCCAGTGCTACCATAGACCCACCCATACTAATGTAATGTATCATGGCCTACATTCCTGGTCCCAGTGCTACCGTGGACCCACCCATACTAATGTAATGTATCATGGCCTACATTCCTGGTCCCAGTGCTACCATGGACCCACCCATACTAATGTAATGTATCATGGCCTACATTCCTGGTCCCAGTGCTACCGTGGACCCACCCATACTAATGTAATGTATCATGTCCTACATTCCTGGTCCCAGTGCTACCGTGGACCCACCCATAATAATGTAGTGTATCATGGCCTACATTCCTGGTCCCAGTGCTACCGTGGACCCACCCATAATAATGTAGTGTATCATGGCCTACATTCCTGGTCCCAGTGCTACCGTGGACCCACCCATAATAATGTAGTGTATCATGGCCTACATTCCTGGTCCCAGTGCTACCGTGGACCCACCCATAATAATGTAGTGTATCATGGCCTACATTCCTGGTCCCAGTGCTACCGTGGACCCACCCATAATAATGTAGTGTATCATGGCCTACATTCCTGGTCCCAGTGCTACCGTGGACCCACCCATAATAATGTAGTGTATCATGGCCTACATTCCTGGTCCCAGTGCTACCGTGGACCCACCCATAATAATGTAGTGTATCATGGCCTACATTCCTGGTCCCAGTGCTACCATGGCCCCACCCATACTAATGTAATGCATCCACCAGGACAACATGGTATACGGTGCAGCGTATGATCTCAAAAGCACCAAGGTTATGTTATTATGTGGGGGGGACCTCCTTGAGTCCTTCGGTGTACCGGGGTTATGGTCGGATGACGACGTAAGTATCATAGAAATCTTGTAGTGATTCGTATCTTAGGCCTGGGGATCAACATTTTTTTTATATAAAAAAAGTTTATGGTAATATCCTTGAGTTTTGGGAGCGTTTATGGTTGGATTAACACAATTGCCCATCTGATATTCATAGTTCAATTTCTAGATCTGCTTTATAGATCTAACATTTTAATTTGTTGATCTGTTCTATAGAGCTAACATATCAATTTCTAGATCTGCTCTATTGAGTTAACATTTCAATTTCTAGATCTGCTCAATTGTGTCAGAATACGGGATTGTATGCATTCCACGTAACTCGGAGAACAGCGTACAAGACGAAGGGAAGCGAATGCGTGACGCTCTGGACCGGTTACAAGCGATTCTATGTCGCGTACAAGGCACTATCATACTCGTACACCACCAGAATGCATCACAGATATCTCATATCACTTCAAGCAAATGCAGGTTGGGATGTCTTGTTTTAATTGAATCGTTTATCTTATGTAGTATAACATGGGTTTGTACGTTTGTCTGTGAAAATGAAAGAAATGTTAGGAGATCTTACACGTTTTAATTTCAACACAGTATATTTAAGGTATGTTAGAGGGTTTTTCACATGTTAATTTCATTTCAATTAAGTCTTGTGGAATAACACGGGTTTATACGTTAGTCCAAGTGGTAAATAAAACCTATATCTCGCTGTTCGTTTTGCGACGCACGAGGTGTTAGTGTCGTCACGCAGCAACACGTCATTATCAAATGCCCTTTATACAGTTGTGTCTGCTTGCGTCGATAAAAATGATTAAATGTTCCTTTAATTTTTAATAAACCCATCAATCCACTAGCTTAAGGCGATGTCTGCTAAGTGCCTGTCAAAAAAACACGACCGACCAGCTAGCGGCTGGTTTCAAAACCCCCAACGTTTTGTCAGATCACCTCGCGCCCACCTCTGGGTTACTGGGGCTATTGCAGTTGTGTATGATTGACACGTTCCTTTAATTTGGTAGAACCCATTAATCCGCTGGGTTCTACCAGAATATCACCAGAACCGTCTGATAATATCCGCTTAATGCTTTGTCCAAGGACACAACCGACAAGCTAGTGTCCAGTTTTGAACCTACATCCTTCCAGTTAACTTTTCTTTTGACCTCCCACAGAAGCGCTATATCCGAGGGTTCTTGTGACGTGATAAAGGAAATGCTCGACCCCAGCGTGATGGGGTACATCAAGAAACACGATCTCTACCAACCTGAGATTGAAACCGCAGGGTAGGAGGTTCGACACCCACACACAACCACCACATCTTGCCCCCCAAGCAAATGCTTTTCATCAGTTGTAATATCTTTGTTGCTAAGTACCCGCTGCTAGCTATGTTTTATGACGTAAAACTTGGGCTTCTCTTCAGCTTTATTACAATGCATGTACTTCCAGTTTGTTACTTAATAACGGCAGTGGATAAAGCGCATGTTGTATAGAGGTCTAATTTATTGCTAATACTAAAGTAACCAAACTTAAATCAAAATTTAATTTAAATTATTTGGCATCTATTTTAGTTATTATCGATTATTTGGCATCTAAAATAGGTGTGGTCCATTATTTGGCATCTACTGTAGTTGTTATCGATTTTTTGGCATCTATTTTAGTTGCATGCACAAAAACCGCTTTTTCTCATCGGCGTTTATAAAGATTAATTGACATTTTAGAATGTAATTCACAAAGCAAATTCTATTCTAACGGGCAAGCGTTACCTGTTGTAGTAAGATCTGCAAATTCTTAATTACATCATAAAAGCCATAATTTATGCTATATTATAAACTATTCCGGATAAATTCGTTTTGCTATAAAATAATATTACCTATCATAAAACTTATAAAATAACTCCTATAACCCGACTGTGGGTATTATTATATTCTTATAATTGCCGTTTTTTTGGGTCCAAATCAAATAACAACTTCCTATCCCAGTATAACTAAATATTCACCTATCTTTTCCAGTGACGTAATTATTACGTCATTCGTTTCAAAAGTTTCGCTGTAACCGCCATATTAATCTATCCTGATATTAGTGAAAATTAGCCATTTTTTATTTCTGTTTGCATATATGTATATAATTGGTGTTTTTTCTTACTTTACCTACTCGACCTATCACAAGTGTTCGAAGTATTTCTCACTGTTTAAAATGTTCTTAATACTTAAGATAATATGTTCAAATCGCTTTAGGCCCACTAAAACCAAATTTTCCAACTTTTTTTTTAGCTTTCTCTAAAAAACACATTCTTTCATAAACTGCTCTTAATTATTTTGATCAATTTCGTGTTTAAAAAACGATATTTCCGTATATTTTGCATGTATTTTAAACAAATGAACAATGTATTAATTTCACTGTGGTTCGTTATCTTAATTTCACTGTGTCCCTTTTTTATTTCAGTTTTCAAAATCCTGTTGTGCAATCTGTCGTGACGTAAATAAAATATAAATTAGAAATTTGCGTTGGATTTTGCGTCACAATACCCATTTTAATTGTTCTATGACATAAACAGTGTTTTAACCTTGTGTGAGATTTGGTGGAAAATGAATGGAAAGTGAAATGCCCGTGCTGTAAGCATTGAGAAAGATGTTTTCTGCCCGTACAGCAGCCCGTATGGCTGACGGGTACCTTCCAAATATGAGGCAAATATACGAGGTGAGTCGACTGTATTTAATCTACGTTATGCGTGTTGTCAAGTTACTTGTTTAGTTTAAAAAAAGTGGGCAACAATAAATGTAAATCTATGAAAACTAATTCTAACCTGTTTTAACAGTAATCCGTCCGGTTAGTCTGGTGGTTTAGTGCGACGCCTTTCAACCGAAAGGTTTAAGGTTCAAAACTGAACGGTAGCTAGTCGATTGTGTCCTTGGGCAAGGCATTAAACGCACAGTGCCTGAACCCAGCGGATTAATGGATTCTACCAAATTGAAGGAACGTCTCAACCATGCACAACACACTGCAATAGCTCCGGTAACCCGACGGTGGGCGCGAGGTAATCTGACGATTGCCCGTGTGTTAACCCCCTTGGTTTTCCCATCCACGGGGATAAACATGAATATCATATCTCCATCCCATAACTAACCAAAACGCTTTAATATTTATTATGGTTTCCCGGAATTTGCGATGGAAACACGTTTTGATTTTACTTCGTTTTTTTTTCTTAGTGTTCAGTTTTCTCTTTTAAAAACGCAAGCTTGCGTGTAATACGCGGACAAAATCGTAGGGAATTTAAAAACTGTTGTCGTATAAGGTAAAGATGTTTGGTTAAACATTTACTTAGTAGTAAAACAATTGGTTTAATTGTAAAAAAAAATATTTCTGCATAATCAAGTAATAGATGAAAATACTGTCTTTACAACACAAAAATTCGCCCAAAAACTGTAAGGTTAACCAGTCTATAAATAGTGCTTTTATTTGATATTAGTTTATTTTCTGTGATTCAATTAATTCGCTAGATATCAAGGGAAGTTTTGTAAGAGCTGTGACTATAGTAACATAATCTTGCAGAATATAATAGAGAACATTAGAATATTGTACAGAGACTGGTAAAGTCTGTTTTCGATACAAACATAACGGATAATACAAGCTTAATCACCGCTATATTACAATAGCTGACTTTTAAAGGTCACTAATGTTTTTTTCAACCTGTTGACCTTTTGTCTTCAAGTATTTTTTACATTAACGTTTATGTGTTTAATATATTTTCTGAATTTAAAAACACATCGAAAATACACCATTTCCACCCAAGTTTTAAATGTTGTTTTTACCAGCTATTTAAAAACTTTAATCAAAGTGACGCAAATAAAAGACAAAAGGTGAAACGCCTTCTTTTGTCTTTGAAACCGAATCCCGTACTATAGGCCACTCCAAAACGTATTGTTGCCTAACATTCATATACCCACGACCCAGCAGAGTAATACTTCGAAATATTGTCTTTACAGAGCAGTAATTTTTGTTTAAAAATTAGCAGTATGATACTATTATGATCTTTTTAGATTTTGTTTTGGGTAGACTGTATTAACATTCTTTTTGAAAACGTTTTTGAGTTTCTGATTATTAGTTTCCTTGTCATATATCTGAATATATATAACGGTAAGTTGCATTTTAAAGGTGACCGCCTACTTATACAGATTTATCATTATAGGCTTTTAGCAAATCAGTAACGATTAATTAGTTTTTTTAATAAGTAGTTACTTAACCACAACGGGTAAGATTTATACAACAATAAACGTGATTTTCCACACTTACAATATAATATTGTTCCCGAGCTATATAAGTAGGACAATACCTTAAATGCGGACTAAGCACCACGATAAATAGATATTTACTTAACTTTACTATGCCCGGCTTGTTTAGGCACTTTATATATCAGTGCTTAGCTTAGTTACGCGCCAAGCCGCACAGTGAAGGGTGCTTACAGTACCGTTTAGTGCCAACATTAAAATAGATCCAAGACCTTCGCTACAGAAGATGTATTATTTTGATTTTGTAAAGACAGTTTTAACTTTATAACCCAAAACTCGAAATTCAGTATATGAAAGCAAAAACGACAGAATTACTGTAAAAATAATTCACCGAAGCAATCTTTCCCATTTAAAAATATTGCTGTGGTGATTTTGCTTTCATATACTGGATTTTACAATTTTGGATTATTAAGTTGTCTTAAAGAAAAGTAGAATCCGTGCAGTAGCATTGGTGCCAAAGAAGGGCTGGATTTACGGAACAATTATTTTCAACAGTTTTAAGAGTTTAAGGGCGACAAATATTACGTGTAAAATTAGTTACTTTATATTGTTTAGTGGAGGCAGCGGCCCGTAAAGGGATTTTGACCGGCCCGCAGACTGTATCTAACCATGCCCTGTAAATAAGATATTGAATTATTTTCATGTTATAATCCGGCCCACCAAGAACTCCAATTTTTAAAATCTGACCCGCCGACTAGAGAAGTCGCCTACCCCTAGTTAAGTGTATGTTTTGACGTAGAATGAACATTGTATTTCCATTATTAGCGCATAATGAACGAGACGCGTGCAATCCTTATGAACCTGGAGAAAAGATTCCAAACTTTTTCCCAACAACAATTCATCTTCGTGACTGCGTTGGACCGGTGTCGCAAGTTGTTCTTCGAGCCGAACATCGTCATATGCACGATAGCACAGGTATCGCAATATGATGGTCATGTTTAACGTTGTAAGATATCCATGTTTATCCCCGTGTATGGAAAACGGCAATGGGCGTTACCACACGGGCAATTGTCAGAGACCCAATATTGGGTACGAAGATAATCCGACGAGTAACCATGTTAGTTTATTTAAGTTAAAGACAACAAAACTACACCAGTTAAAACATGTCAGATATATGCACATGTTATGACGTAGGATAAAAACACATACGGACGTGACCATTAAACCTGTCAATTTAAAAAGAGTCTGCAATTACTTGGTTTGATGAATTAAATTGTGAAAAAAAGCGTTCATAAAAGCGCGAACCAGTACTGAGGGGAAACGACGTTTAAGGTAGAAACAGTAGTAAACAATTAAAAAAGAAATTTCAATGGTTGTAAAAAAAGTTACTGAAACCTTTATTGGCCTTTGGGTATGAACCATAAAGAGAGTATTCTAATACAAGCTGTAATGGTTAGTGGTTGAGCACTCATGTTGTGCTCCGATGAAAATAGATTCCTAGTGCTATCGCTCTCGGGCGTAATTTCGAACAACCCAATTCAAAACCACCAACAGTCTCATGTTAAGTGCCTCTCACAATAGAACAAGCCCAGTCGTGTGGCCGAATGTTTAACGGCGACCGATACATATACCGACTCTTTACAAAACGGTCAGAGTAACAATCCCATCTTGGGTTAAAAAACTTTAACTTGGCTTTGTAAAAAAAAACAGCTCAACCATCCATCAGCTGTATTAACAACACGTCTAGAGATAATAATGAATTGTTTTTTTATTCTATAGATGCTAGGCAAATAAAAAAACCGGCTCTTATTAATGTTAATAAAAAATGTCCCGAATATCAACGAAACTGCACATTGCAGTTTAATTGCACATTATTCTTATGCTAGATAGTAAGACATTTTAAGCTGTTGCTTATCCTATGGTTATAACGATGTATATGAAGGTATTTAAACCCAATATCTCACCCATCATCATATACTTCTACTTGCAATGTGGTCTTATGGGGACGCTTGTAGCTAGAGATATGTGCATTTAAAAAGAAGTAATATACTTTAACCTGCTAATGTTAAGTTCGTTTTTTTAAATGATTATCGTAGAAACTACGTTGTAACTTTCTTGGCGGGAACTCATCCATAAAGAGGCATTTTCTGTCAAAATGTCAGTTTTGCGTGGTAAATAATTTATTGACTTAAAATTTACAGCATAACAAAAATAAATTCCTTAACATTGATCAACTCTGTTTCAGATGAAAACAAATCTAGGGTATTCCCCTTTACACATGCGCAAGTTCTGACCTGTCGCGTAGCGGTCTTAGTAACGATATTCAGTTTAGATTCAGTTAAGCGCGTGTGTGACCGAATGATTAACCCGACCAATACATATACTAATATTTATATTAAAACGATATTAGTGATGAAACAGCACATCATGGTTTCGAAACTTAAACTCGTAAAAATACAATAATTACTTAGTTTTAATAATGTTATTTTTTACCGGGCTCACTTTCGTACCAAAAATGGGCTTTTTGCTAAGACCGTTTTTCGTGTGTGAGTCGGCATATGTATCGGTCCCTTTAACCAATTGCCCGCACGACCTACACGCACCTCTTAAACACTTTCTTCCACTTCAAAGGTCTACAACTACTGCGAACACGTGGCGGACAACGCGACCGACAAAAGAATTTTCAACATCTTTCTTTCTTTGGTTCGCGATTTAGGGGAATTCCGAAGGTCGCTGATGAAACTGTCAAAGCAGTCGGACGACCCAGTATTGACCAGGATATTCTCGCATTGGAAACGTCTTCTCGAAAGCAGACAAGTATGATTAAGAATTAGGAAATTCATGTTGTTTATCTCTATATGTATGTAAAAACGCAAGGGGCGTCGTCAGATTACCTGGCACCCACCGTTCAGTCACATAATCTATTACTATGAGTTGTGATTGAGACTTTTATTTTACCTTACCCATATACAAACTGGGTCTAGGCGTCGGCTGCTTTGTGCCTTTCCCAAGTCTTCGACTATGTAGCCATCAGCGGCAGGCTTCGTTCCCACAACCTATCGTTCGAAACCCGACTGACTAGAACCGAAACAACCAAATTTTTTCAGAATATCTCCGCTGTTCGTGCCAAGTTCCCATACAGTCACGTCAACCATTTAAGTTGTGACGAAGCGCAGAACCACTTTGGTGGAATCGTCAGCGTTTTACCGGTGGCGATGGAATATGCGAGGGAGGCAGTGGAACGTATTGAGATTATCCGGGCTTATCGGATCGGGAATAAAAATGGTGAGGAAACGCTCGATTGTGTTTGGGGGAAAGGAGGGAAGGGCGGAACTATAGTCAATATAAATAAAATTAAAGAGTCAGGGAGATTGGGTTTAACACACGAGCGATCGTCAGATTGAATTGTCGTAGCTATTGCAGTGTGCTGTGTATGATTGAGGAATTCCTTTAACTTGGTAAAACCCATATATCCACTGAATTCAGGCAAGTTCACTGCCTTGCCCAAGGGCACAACCGACTAGCTTACAAGCAGTTTCGAACTTGCAATCTTTTGGCTAAAAGGCGCGGACGCCCAATAATTTAACCGGTCGGACAGGGTTAGGGGTGGGGTTGAGACTAGTGTCGGGGGTAGTGTTAAAAGTACGTTTCTTACTTTTAGTGTGTAGTTTACCTTTTTCCCCGTCCTTTAGTAACACGTGTTCAGTTTTAATAAAACATGAGTTTTGCTGGCTGAATAATTTGCTTGGAAGATCGAAAAATAACCAAAACTTTTTGTTTCTTCAGAAAACGAAGGGTTGAGCAGCAAACCCCAAAGGACCCGACCCCACTCATCCTGCCCCCTATCCACCCCTCGTAGTTCCGCCAACGATGGGGTACCAGCAGGTCCCGCATGCCGACTCGCCCAACCCAACTCCCCCGCCGTTTCATCTCCCGTATCATCGCTGTCAGAAGCAAGCATCCGTAGCTATCGAACCTCCGACCCTCCGGTTTGCGAAGCAATCAAGTCCAGCCCGAGACCATCAACCGCACTTGATACCTACATCAAGGAATCGAAGGCTAGAAAGACCCCGAACCAGTCGTGTCCGAGATACTGCGCTGCGACACAAACCCCGAAATGTCTGGCAAGCACGCTCAAGCCCGCCCTCAATTGGCCTCATCGAACTATTTCTGAAGAGGAATTGAAAAAAATGCTTAAAAGTCGCAAGCACGCCCTCACGCGGCCTGAATGGAAGCCATAACTTGGCGAAATGATGTAAAAATTGCTGAAGAGTAATTTTGTAGAATCTGTGTTGTGAAATATAAATTTTATCTGTAAAACTGAAACATAAAGAAGAATAAACAGGACTCTGTATCAACTAGCTCAGAAAATTTCCTGTACGGTCGTGTGGCCGAATGGTCAACGCAATATAATATATATATAATATACCGTTTCAATTTAAAATATGTGTTCGGCGAGCCTATTATGGGTTTGAAACCTAGCTTGGTAAAAGTGCCACTCCCAAAACTATGATCCCACAGCAAACGGCTGGTTTCGATAGCAGAACCTTTAGGGTTACCGCAGCTGCGCTCTTTTTAGTTAACCTCAAAGAAATAAACAGAGGACAGCTCTATTTGATTAAAGAATTATTTTAAAATATTTCGGTTTTTACAAGAAAACAACTACGTAGCGAAGTAGAGAATGTTTGCTGGTAAAAATCATTTTGCTGCGATGGTGAAAACATCCTGCCGAGGTACAGCACGATCCTATGATAACTTCCCTTTTAGAATCTCCTAAGAAAACATGCCACAACAGATTACACTCTGTTTTAAAGCTACATACGATATTTTTAGTTAAATTTTGTATTATTTATTCTACGTAACTTAAGAACGCTATTTAAAATCACAACTATATTGAAATACTAACAATTTACTAATAGGTGGCCAAAGTGTGAGATGCTATCCCTTCTAGTTGCAATTGACGATATCCCAATAACTAACAACCTACCTTAAACCAGTGGTCACTCAGCGTAAACACAGTTCTCATTCATATTTCAACACGAAACTATATTATTAACGGTTCGGCTGCAATTTTGTCATAAATTGTATTTTTGTAAGGTTCTGCTGGTTAGCTCATTTGGAGACGACGAATCATCATCCAAAATTTGACTGTTTTTTATCACTGGTTTGAGTTAGGTTTGTTAGTTATTGTGATATTGTTTCAAGCATTACACCTGTAAGGGCTAGCACCTTACACCTAATAGTAATTCGTCTGTATTTAAAGATAGTAGTGATGTCAAATAGCGCTCCTAATTTACGTAGAATTATTATTACAAAACTTAACTTATAATATCGTGTGGGGCTTTAAAACAGAGTCTTATCTGTTGTGGAACGTGTCATACTGGTTTAATCGTAATTAAATTGCATTTGCTTATTATTATTCTTTCGCTTAGGTTTGGCGGCCGCGTCCGCTATATTTATTAAATTATATCCTTTTTTAACTCACGTGTTTTAACGACTGTTCGTTTTGCCGTCTTTTCCTGTTCCTGTGTCGTGATTTGATTCGTTTGCCATTTTCTAATACTGGGGCATAAAATAAATAAACTAAAACTAAACTTCTTAGGAGATTGTAAAAGGGAAGTAATTACAGGATCGTGCTGTACCTCGGCCAGGATGTTTTCACCTATCGCAGGCAAAACAAATTTTACCAGCAAACATTCTCTGCATCCCTACGTAGTTGATTTCTCGTAATTGAAACTAAAATATTTTAAAATAATTCTTCAGTCAAATGAAGCTGTCCAGTCAATCTTTCATATGATTAGTGTTTTAACTCTTCGTTTGGGCATTAAGGTATTATTTAGTATTCCGTATGAATAAACACTAATGTCGGTATAATAAATTCGTCTTGGTTTAACCATGTCTTATCCTACCGAGTTTCATTCAGCAATTGTTGAAATATTTAACAGTGATTGGTGTCATTGTGAATAAGCAACACAAAGAAGACTCTATTTAAGAGCAAAGGTAGGATAGGAAACTTATGTTTATCCCCGTGAATGCAAAACCAAGAGGTTAACACACAGGCAATCGTCAGATCACCTCGCGTCCACCATCGGGTTACCGGAGCTATTTCAGTGTGTTGTGTATGATTGAGAAATTCCTTAAATTTTGGTAAAACCCATTAATCCAGGGACAATATTTAATGGCAAAGCAATCAACACTCGGTTGGTGCTTTTACAAGATGGTGAAAACATCCTGCAACGGAACCGCACGATCCTGTAATTACTTCCCTTTTAGCATCATTTCAAAAAACGTTTTTATGTTTATTTTTTAACTCTTAATCATTCCAAAAAAAAGAAAGTTTTTAAAACCACAACATCATTTGTGTTTAAAAGAAAGAAATTTTCTGCAGAAAGACACAGTTGAGGATACCAACTACAAAAGTAAGTCCTTTTGATTTGTTTTGTAACCAATATTCATTCTTATTTTAGGATAGGATAGGATATTTATGTTTATCCCCGCGAATGGAAAAACCAAGGGGGTTTAACACACGGACAATCGTATGATCACCTCGCGTTCACCGTCGGGTTACCGGAACTATTGCAGTGTGTTTATTATATATAATACATTCGTTCTTTCAATTTAGTAGAAACCATTAATCCGCCGGGGTCAGGCAAAGTCCGTAAAGTGCCTTGCTCAAGGACACAACCGACTGGCTAGTGACCAATTTCGCACCTGTAATTTTTTGATTGAGAGGCGACGCACTTAACCGCCAGACTAACCTGCCGAATTTATTTCAGATGAACAAGTCACTTCTCGTACTTATGCTTGCAATTGCTCTCGTTATGATGAGCACAGAAACCGACGCTTGGAGGCGTCGAAGACGTTGGGCCTGGAACCAAAAAAAAGTTGATCAAGAATTAGCAGGTATGCTGTGGCGGATTGGATATAGGATAGGATATTCTGTTTATTCCCGTGAATGGGAAAACCAATGGGGTTAACCCACGGGCAATCGTCAGATCACCTCGCGCCCACCGTCGGGTTATCGGAGCTATTGCAGTGTGTTGTAGATGTATTTTAATTAAGGTCGTTTGCCTTTTCCCGTTTCCAAGTTTCATAGAAGGGGCTTCTGCGTGTTTCTATCGTGAAAACTAAAAATAAACTGAACCCCACATTCCGACTTGGTCGTTTATCCTATCCTTATCACATTTCAGACATGTCCGACAATGAACACGCAAATTTTGAAGTAAAAGATGACGACAAGGCTTAGTAAGTCTGCAACTTGTAGTTTACACTTTCCAGCTTTAACTTCAACTGATTAGCTTGTTGGGTTAGTTCCTTTTAGCCGAAAGGTTGCAGATTCGAAACTGGTCGATAGTTTTTTTGGGTTGTGTCCTTGGCCAAGTCATTTAGAGGATATTGCTCGAACCCAGTAAACTAATCTGTTTTACAAAAAAAAGAAAAGTTTGAATGTTACCCAATACATTTCAATAGCTTTGGTAACCCGATGATGGGCGCGAGGTAATCTGATGATTACCCGTATGTTAACCCCTTGGTTTTCCCATTCACGGGAATAAACATGAACAACCTTTTCTAATTTCGTGTTTCTTTTACAGATCAAGCGATTCAATCCTGTTCAATTCAGTTGAAAACAAAATAAATTCAACAATTTAAAATCAAAATGTTTCTTGTTTTCATCGCACGGTATGATACTGTAACGAACCGACTTGCGGATTCGATAACCTCTTCCGTTCGACTCCTGTATTGCAACTAACCACATGCACTTGCCAACATAGAAAAAACAAGGAAAACACGTATTCAACAAAATAAACCAATCACAAAGCGGCAACTGAGCAGGAAACTAAAAAGAGCACGACGTCACAAATATATAAAGGCAAAGTGGACGATACGCAAACTCTACAAGAGAACAGGTTTTTGAGAACATTCTAAAAAAATCAGCCAGCCCAAAATCTTCCCCGACTTGGTTAAAAAAACACTTTTCAGATGATCAGATAGTCTTACATGATATTTTAGATGTAACATTTTGTTCATTCCAAACAAAACCAAAACAAACTAGAGAGTGTCAACCACGTGTTTAACCACCACTATTTGTAAACCACATGTTGTAGGACATATACTCATGCTACAGGGTCCCTAACCACAATTTGTATTTTATACACTGAGTATATGTAGTTTGTTTCTGCAAGCATAAACGCATGGGTCCCAGAGTTATCAAGCCAAACTTCTTTTCCATATGTAGTTAAAAAAGAATAAACATCTTAAATTTACGAACATTTTCACCACAATTATTTTAAATTAAACCTTCTTTTCAAGCGCTGAAGTGAAATGAAGCTAAATTGCCAAAACAGCCCGATTTAGTTTTTCATGTGTCAGGGAATTCCCCTAGGTTTAGTAGATAAGTTTCTGTTTTTACATATGTGGGTCATGTTATGTAACAATTCTTAACGTTTTAATCTGATTTGTCGACTGCTTGTCTTATTTGTCAGTGCGATATGGCATGCCAGTCACAAACATAATTCTGGAACATATCGTCGTTTTTAACGTAATTACCCTAAGTAAATGTTTTCTTTCTTTTAATTGGCACAAAGTGTCTAATAGTCCAACAGCGCTATATGCCCCAAAAAGCTAATTTCTTGGAAAACAAACCTTTTGGATTTTAACGTCTCAGGGGAATTCTCCTGGATTCATTACCCAAAATTTTGGTTTCTTCATATCTAAACCATGTTCTCTTACAAATGTCAAATTTTCATTGCGATTTCATTATTCCTTTTGGCAGCTGTCGGGGCGACATGGCATGCTTGTCACAATCATGATTTGAGAACAAAATCTTATTTTTAGGGTATTTCCCTAAGTACTTTTTTTATTTCTTCTAAGTGTTAAATCAGTGACTAATGCACTTACATTCCATGAAATCTGATTCAAATTGTAACAGCCGTTCAAGCGCTATGCCCCAAAAAAGCTAATTCTTTAGGAAAAATGCTGTTTTGGTTTTTAACATTCCAGGGGAATTCCCCTGAATTTATCACCCAAAATTTTTGCTTTTGCATATCTATACCATGTTGTCTAAAACATGTTACATTTTTATTGCGATTTCATTAGTCTTTCTGGTAGATGTCGTGGCGATATGGCATGACTGTCACAATCATGATTTGAGAACAAAATCTTATTTTTAGGGTATTTCCCCAAGTAATTTTTTATTTCTTTTAACTGTTAAATCAGTGCCTGATGCACTTTTATTCCAGAAAATCTGATTTAAATTGTAGCATCCGTTCAAGCGCTATGCCCAAAAAAGTCAATTTTTTTAGAAAAAAATACCGTTTTGGTTTGTAACGCCACAGGGGAATTCCCCTGGATTTATTACCCAACATTTTGGTTTCTGTCTAGACCATGTTGTCTAACAAATACCAAAGTTTGATTGCGATTCCATTTTTCCTTCTGGTAGATGTCGAGGCGACATGATGGCGTGCTTGTCACAATCATGATTTGAGAACAAAATCTTATTGTTTAGGGTATTTCCCTAGGTAAATTTTTTATTTCTTCTTAGTGTTAAATCAGTGACAAATGCACTTACATTTTACCAAATCTGATTCAAATTGGAGTTGTCGTTCAAGCGCTATGCCCAAAATAGCTATTTTTGTAGAAAAAAACACCGTTTTGGTTTTTAACGTCCCAGGGGAATTCCCCTGGTTTTATCTCCCAAAATGTTGGTTTCTGTTCATCTAGACCATGTTGTCTAACAAATGGCGAAGTTTCATTGCGATTCTATTTCTCCTTCTGGTAGATGTCGGGGCGACATGCCATGCCTGTCAAGCGTTTGACGAAAAAAAAAAAAAAAAACGGACAAAAACAATATGTGTCCCATTTTTCCAAATGGGACCCATAACTAAATGTCCGTCCGGTTAGTCTGACGGTTAAGTGCGTCGCCGTTCAATCGAAAGGTTGCAGGTTCGAAACTGGTCGCTAGCTAGTCGTTTATTTTCTTGGGCAAGCCACTTTACGGACATTGCCTGAACCCAGCGGATTAATGGGTTCTACCAAATTGAAGGCACGTGTCTATCACACACAATAGCTCTGGTAACCCGATGATGGGTGCGAGGTGATCTGACGATTGCTCGTGTGTTAACCCCCTTGGTTCTCCCATTCACGGTGATTAACATAAATATCCTCTCCTAAATTTAAAAATTTTTAGATTTCACAACAAACTAAAGTAAATTAGTTTTTAGTTCAGTTGGTTTTTATTTGCTCCTTTGTTACATTAAAGAAGAATAGCATTTATTTCAAGTTAAGAAGACAGGATAAAACGACAAAACTACAGTAGTTAAAACACGTCAGTGAATATACAAAAAAAATAACGTCGACATTAAACCTTAACTTAGTAAGAGGGAATTGCAAAAGAAAACTTTAAATCAAAATTAACAAAATTACGTAAAAAAATATTTTGAAGAATCAATTTTGCATAGTTTAAGTTCATATTAACCAAGTATCAAGCAGCTACATAGAAGACCATAATTAGTAGATCATTTTATTAAAAAAATCCCCCAAATTAGGAAAACGCAAGGGGTGTTATCACACAGGCAATCGTCAGATCAACTTGCATCCACCGTCAATTTCCCAGTATTACAGAATTGTATATGATTGAAACATCAGAAAGTTAAAAGCTTTCATATATACTGCAAACATTGAAAAAAGATTTTTCTATATTTGTAGTAGATTATTGTATAAAGATTTTAAAATTGAATAAAAATAAAAATTAAATGAACCGATAACCTCTGTCTGGTCAAACAAAATATTTTTTACTTTGAAATCGTGCTTTTATATCCGCACTATAACAGTGTTTCCAATTGAATTCTAATAAACTCCGGCAACACGGTTGGTTTACCATCTTCAATAAAAACATTTACAGCGCGCATCACTGCAACTGCTCGCCCTTCATATTTCTTTTCCAGAGATGCCATAGTGGGTTGGTGGGGGAACTCCCCAAATCGATCCAGATTGACATGGAAATCACAGAAAGGTTTAAAAACGCCAACTTTGTAGACGACACTTGTGTTTCCCAATCTTTCCACCCCCAACCCTGCTAACATAAGGGTGGGGTGCCCGATATCACCACTGTGATGTCATAATGTGTGGTTAGATACTTTCACAGGGGTTAAAGGGGTCATCCACAATATATATAGGATGTTTGGACGCAATTGATGTATTATGCCCAATAAAACCACCAATTAGTCTGGTGGGTTAGTGCGACGCCCATAATTTCGAATAAATTTCAAATTGCTGGAACAAGGGAATAAATATTCTAAAACCAGAAACTGTTGAAATGGTTTAATTTTTTTACAAAAAATGTCTGATAATTTAAAATTGACACAAAATAAAACCAATATATATATATATTAACCTTGATTCAAATGTCATCTCCACATTATGTTGCTGTAGGTGGTTTGCATTCTTCAATCTAATACATGGATATTAAAGGTTTAGTTTACACACACGATAAGGTAAAAAATTAAATACTTTTATATTTTATTTTGTTGTCTTCTTTTTTGTCCTAAATGATAAATTCTTTTGGATATTTAATTTGACTGTATTAAACCAACCGTTCCCTAGGGTTATTGTTAGATTACCTCATGCCTAGTTATGTTACTATAGCAACAGATGGTTTAACTTTAATAACCTATTTATTAAATAAACAGAATTGGGACAGTTGTGTGGCCAAGTGGTTAACTCGGCCAATTTATATACTGACTTTGTATATAAAACGTGGATTCAAAACTCTGCAAGTAAAAAAATAATCTGCAAAAGTAAAAAAAAATCAAGTGTGACAGCACAAGCTATTGTACTCACTTATTCTGGAACGACATGATAATGTTGCCGGTAGCCGACATATAGACTGAGTTTTGAATCGATTTATTTTCCCCGTCATCTCTCCATCGGGTTTGATACGGCATGAAATACCTGGAAGTTTAAACTGTTAACTCTGTCCTTGCAGGGAAGAATCAATTATTTTTTGTTAGAACATGCATAATAACCATAGATTATAACAATTATTTATATAAAATTTACCTTGTGTCTACCGTCAGGTTACCGGAGCTATTGCAGTGTGTTATGTATGATTCATAAGTTCCTTCAATTTGGTAGAACCCATTAATCTGCTGGGTTCGGGCAATGTCTGTTAAGTGCCTTGCCCAAGGACACAACCGACTAGTTCGCGACCAGTTTCGAAACAGCAACCCTTCGACTGAAAGGCGATGCGCTAGTCCACTAGATTAGCCGGTTGTACTAACTTAGCATTTTGAAACTAAACACAGTAATATATATTTAATATGTCTAATGTACCCTACCACAACCACTTATGCTCGTAGTCGACCCACCTGTATTTCGACAAATCCCAAGAATTCTGGTTCGAAGAAATCCTTCGTAATTGGCTGAACATGAAACTTAATTCCAGTTTTCGATAATAAGATTAAAAGATTTAAACATCTAAATGAAATCAGAAAATATATAATAATTGTAATGAAAAATTAAATTTAAACTTTTAAACAAAATTTAAACACTTTTATAATAATTGTACTACAAGATTTAACCTCAAAGTTAAGTTAAAATGTTTTATCAGATATTTGATTATTAAACTCCTGAAACTTAAGATATATTAAAAACAGACATATTTAAATGGTTAAACAATCCAAAACACATAAAATGTAATAAATTTAACAATTTGAACTTATTAGGAAAAAAGGTTATGATTACATAATTACACAGTTGTCAACCTAAGAAAAGTTTACAGATAAGAGTCAGAAATGTATCATAAATTGTAGATTAAGATTTTCCCTAAAACAAGTCCATACTATTAAAAAAACATGTACAAGATTAATGTACACAAATGGTATTGAATACTATTTGTGACTTATAAATAAGTGTAAAATCTTTCATTTATGATTTTCAAAGTAAAACAGCACCGACCAACCAGAAATAGCATTTGGTTATTTATACCGTCACAAAATTAGGAGCAAATGTTTAAAATCTTAATGTTACAATTTTTTAACATTTAAAGTTTGTTGATGTTTTCGATTTTAATATTTTCCAAGTTTTCTTTCAAGTATTGGTCAAGTTGTTTGAGTGGTTTATCTGATTGTGACTCGACAAAAACATGAACCGGATTTCCCACAACTGCCGCATCATGCTTATAAAATCTGCTGATGTCGTTTAATTTCTCGGGATGACTCGGCGAAATAAGAAGACCCTGCGATCCAATCCCCAGTGAAGTGAGTGGATCGACGTCCAATTTTGCTGAGTAATCCGACTTCGGTTCAAAGAATCCAACGGAATAGTGGACACTAGATGTCCCAATCCTGCGTATTCCGACGCCAGCAAGAAGTATTTGCGGGAATTGAAGCGGTCGTCTGTGTGGAAATAATATCTAGGTGGTTATTGTGTTTAGGCTTATTGGGTGTTTGTGAAATTGGGTGTTGATGTAGGAAGGGGAATTTAGGTATTAAGGCTTATTGGGTTCATAAAAACAGTTAAAGGGTGGTCATTATGCGGGCGCAATATTAACAAAATGAGATAGATAAAATGCTGTTAACAATGAATGGAACCCCTTATACACACAGCTTACTTGTAAATACACTTATTTTCCACCATAAAGTGTTTCCAGTTCATTTTCTTTGCCTTTTCCCCCGTTGCCATTCCACAGTGCCTGAAATGATACGGTATTTATTACCGAACTGTAGCTGAAAATGACTTACAATTTAAAAACAAAACATATCAGAAACCACTGGGTTAAATAAATGTAAGCTAGCTTGTCCACAGTAATAAATGATACAGTATTTTTTATCGCGCTATAGCTGGAAAGGACATTGAATTTGAACAACAGTTGGTAAAGCATGTTAAGGTGATGTACGAGCTTGTCCACAGTAATACACCTCATGCCTTAACTGGGGTTGTAAATAGGGATGTCCCTATCCGAATGAGATTACTTTTTTTAACTAATCAAGGATTTTAAAATAAAAAGCATTAAAAAACAAGTTGATTGGTAAAAATAATATTATGAATTTTTGATTAAATGATTGATATTTTTGTTAAAAATCATTGTAATTGTTAAGTTAAAAACAAATTATTATACTTTTTTAAAGTTAGAATCAAATTTATATAAATAAAACTCATTTGGTTTTACTTCTGAACACATAAATGTTAAATCAATAAAATTCTAAATCAATTTCTATTTGAATCTTGATTCTGAAATGGACATCCCTAGTTTCTAAACTTGAAAGTTCGTATGATGCGCCAGATATATCATGTGTGGGGCACGGACTATTTTTTGGGGTATTGGCACAGTAAACTCCAAAAATCATGCTAGCGTGGCGTGATTACACTTCCTCTCATTTATGTCAGTATTTTTGATACTTTAAGCTTTCTATTTCAAAGTTTTAATTGAAAATAGTGCAACTTCGTTTGTAGTGCCGCAAATTTGTATTGCTGGCAAGAAGCAAAATTTAGGTTAAAAATGTTGGCGCAAAAATCCGACGCACAGAAAACGAACTTTCCAACAGGGCCTAGTTGTAAATCCACATTATGTAAATCACTCACCAAATTAAATAATTATTAATGACGGTGTCCACGAAGTAGTGATAAACGGAATTATTGATGTGGCCGTATGAGTCGTTATCTGCCCAGCGTGTTTGAATTCCAATGAAATATCTGGGAAGATGAACCTCAGCTAAATATTCAGTGCATGCTGTCGGTTCCTCTTAATATCCAGTGTGGGCAGTGTGCAGGCAGTGCGGGTAGTGTGCCAGAGTTAAAGTTAGAGTCAGAGTTAGGGTTTTAATTGTGCTCACACGGCCCACACTGGGTATTTAGAGTCACTTCATGGTGTTAAACTATAGCTTGAATGGTTACAAGTTAGATTAAAAGCTAGAAGATTGTGGGTTTGAAATAAGTCAGTTGCTGTTTGTGTTTTTTAAAACAATCTTCGGACTTTGATTTAAAGGAAACTAGAGGAATAAAAGCAAATTTTCTCCCACATGCAGCATACTGCAAGATATCTTTAAAATGGACCAGACAGAGCTGTGATTTTGAACTATTCAAATAAATATTTACAAGGGTTTCGATTCCAAAATCATTTGGCTGCTGGTCGTGCGATGTGCTAAGAATCAGATAACCATCAAAAACATAACTACATAAATTTCAATAAGTTTGCATTAACAAAATGAGGGATAGGATAGGATAGGATATTCATCTTTATCCCCATGAATGGGAAAACCAAGGGGGTTATCACACGGGCAATTGTCAGATCACCTCGCGCTCACCGTCGGGTTACCGGACCTATTGCATTGTGTTGTATATGATAGACACGTTCCTTCAATTTGGTAGAACCCATTAATCCGCTGGGTTCAGGCAATGTCCGTAAAGTGCCTTGCCCAAGGACACAACCAACTAGAGGGAAAACTAAAAAGAAGGGAAACTGCTTAATAAAACTATGGAAACTAATTTAACCCTGCCCTAAACACTGATCTCAACTCAACCCCAGAACTAACCCTGACTCCAACCTCCTGTTTAAAACTAACTCTAATGTCATAATCTTCATTTAAGTGCGCAACTTTCTTCAACTTTTAGTTTTCCCCAATGAGGGAAACTGCTCACTAAAATAAAGATTATGATATTAATGTTAGTGTAAGGGCTGGAATGTTTGAAGTTCATTCTGGTGATAGAATTGGAGTTTCGGGCAGAGGTAGACTTAGTTTTCCTAGTTTAAGTGATGAGTGTCCTCCTTTTAGGGCAATACTAAAAGGAGGGAAAAAGGGAAGGAGGGAAACTGCTTACCAAAATTATGAAAATTAAATTTAACCTATTCCTAAACACTTATCTTAACCCCCAGAACTAAACCTAACTCTAACCCCATGTTTAAAACTAACTTTAATGCTTCCATATTAATTTTAGGGTATAGTTTCCCTCCTTTTAGTTTTCCCCCTCCTTTTATAGGTGCCAACAAAATTGGTGATTTAACTAAATTTAAAAATAATCATTAAATATCAGTATATTAATATGGTAACTTATAACATGTATCACCTGTAATTTGACAAACCAAATTCACTTCCCATATTACGAGACATGAATCGTTTTGAGTTCTTTACAATTTCCTTTCCGATGTTCATTTTGTTGGCAATAGAAATGTAGCACCAGAGGGGAATTCCCTAGATGCTATACAAATAAAAGATCATAGATATATTTTCTTGGGAAATAATAAATCTAACATTTATTCGTTTAAATATTTATTCTAGCAGTTGTGTGACCAAAAAGTTAGCGTGACCAATTTTTATACTGAAATCAATATAAAATCGGACTTATTAACCATACTGTAGTGGGATTGTTGTTTCGCGGCCACAGTCAAAAAGATTACATTTGCATGAATTTCAGCAGCTCTTTGGTTTATATTTATTTAAAAATCCACATAAGATAGTCGGTGTTAGGGTTATTTATACATTTGACTTCGATAGCGCAACAGTCCAAGTAGGATAGGATATTTGTGGAGAATCAGGTTCTTTTGTGGTTGTTTTGAGTGCTTATAGCTTGGCACTGAACCTGACCCGAATTCTCCAACTAATTAGACTCCGAATTGACTCCATCTCGGAAGGTTTCTGAATTGTATCTTATAAACTAATTCAGTAAAACACATACAGTTAAACTGATTGGCTAGACATGCCTGGAGCAGCGCTCCAGCAGCAGGCGATTTTATTTTTGGTCCTTGTTCCAAAACGCGTTTTCGATAATAATTCATGCAAAGACTTTATACACGAAACATCAGCTTGCAAAACATATGGCATGGGGATTATATCCCGTTGACACGCACAGGAAGTGAGGTACAAACGGGTTTTTTAGAACAGACGCACGCAGCTGCATGCAATTATGACTTACTAAAACAATTTAACAAAGCTTAATATAATAAGCAACAAATAATACACAAGCCGCGAATTTGCTACATATTTATCCTAGTGAATAGGGAATCGCTTTACCGCACACTTTTCTTCGAGGCTTAGTGCAATTTTTATTTTATAAACAATTAATTAATTTTTTTTCTAAATTTTTTTTTATTTGGGTTTAGCGGCCACGTCAAATTATACAGAATTTTAATAGTCTATTCCTTTTTTAGACGTGTTCTAACGACTGTCGTTTTGCCGTTTTCCAAATTTTTACCGATAGTCCCGCTTCGTGTTTTCATCGTGGAAACAGAAAATAAACTAAACTAAAAAAATATAAAACGTAAGGGGCGTCATTACATGGACGACGTGAGATCGATATATAAACAAGATCTCTTGTTTTTATATCTCTGGTAAGATCACCCAGCTACAAAACCGTCGGGTTATCGTAGCTATTACAGTGTGTTACGTGTGATTAATACATTCGTTTAATTTGGCAGTATATATCAATCATTGCTCTGAATTCAGGCAACATCCGGTAAATGCCTTTCTCAAGGACAGCCTATTAGGTATAAGCGACCGGTTTCAAATCTGCAACCTTTCGGTTAAAATTCAACGCATTAACCCATCACGCCAATCGGTCGGTTGCGTAATTAAACATCATTGAATACACTAGCGTACGCTTGTACCCGCCTTCGGGTCTCCTATCTTTTTTAGTCGAGTTTTGAATCTATGATGAGCCTGCTCCTTAGGGCCATTTTTTGTATAGGAGTCGGTATAATATACAGTAGAACCCCGCTTTCCTGACCACCTATGGGACCGTGATCAAGCGGTCGATTTAGCGGAGTGGTCGTGTTAGTGAAGTTTGATTTGCAGCAAGTTGTCGTTAGATGCAGCTTAAACGTCTGCATTTTTACTAAATTTTCACCAAATGCCATTATTTTATTAGATAGCCTACTGCTGAATAATTTTAATACTAAAGTTTATCTTATAGGATTCATTTCTGTTTGCCACAATTTTTTTGTGTTCGCTCATTTATTCTTATTATTTTGATCATAAAAGAAATTTAACCTTATTATTTTGGTGACAAATGCAAATTATTTGGCACATGTGGTCACTTAAGTGGGGTCAACTTTAATGTTTTGGACCAAAATATGGCGGTTCTGGTCTGGAAACCGGGGTGGTCGCGTTATTGAAACAGAATGCAATGCATTACCATAGTAAATTATTTGGGACCGCACTAAAGTGGTCCTGATAATGAGGTGGTCGTGTTATCGAGGTGGTCTCCAAGCGGGGTTCCACTGTATTTAGCACTATATACCAAGTGGGTCTCGCCCTCCCATACTGTACATACATCTAACCCCACTGTAATAGGTGAGATGAATTGAAACACATGCAATTAAATTTAAACGCAGTATGTCACTACTCTTATCATACGTGTAATAGTCTATAGACTATAAGTGAAGTGTTTTCACGACATCTTTGTAATGTCAACATTAGTTGTTTTAGCGACAGAAGGTGATTTAACTTTGAAACAAAATGAGAAGTACAAATGTGCGAACAGGCGGTCTTTAGTTTTAATGTATTTGCGCCCATTCACAGTGGAACCCCGCTTGGCGACCACCTCGATAACACGACAACCTCTTTATCAGGACCACTTTAATGCGGTCCCAAATAATTTACTATGGTAATGCATTGCAATCTGTTTTAATAACGCGACCATGCCGGTTTCCAGACCAGGACCGCCATATTTTGTATATCCATTTCACTA
>CH002367.1:571952-582344 GCA_000149265.1 Ciona savignyi
CACTATAAATTTAAACGGTCGTGTAGTGGCTCATCGTATACATATATCGAATTCTACATAAAAAGGCGTCAAAGACAAGCTCATGACGGGTTCGACATTTAACCCGTTAAAAAATCCGTATATATTGCCGTATTGTGAGTTTTGAAATCTGCTCACTTTGGTCTTACCAGCCAACCATTAGCACAGAAGCGTTGTGTCGTGATATAACACAAATATGAATCGGTCGCGCTGACCATTGGGCCATGCAAGAGTCCTGTGCTACTCAATATTGCAATAATTTGCGGAAAATAAAATTAACAACGCTTTTAAAACGCAGTATTAGATAGTACGACGTTTATTTTTTATTTCTGTAAATAACGCATCCTGGATTAATCCTAACTTAGTAAGAAACCGACAAGTACAATGTACATTCTTACACGGCATGATATTTTAAAAATGCACCTACTAACCAACCTATTACTGGTTGTGCTTGTAAAAAAAGCTACTGTGTGGTTTTGCTTTACAATGTTTAGCGATATTACTTCTTAAAGGGAAACAAATCGAAAGTGCAACATTAGCGCAGCTTGATCGTATATAATGGTATGACAGGAGCATTCAAAGGAAGCGTGATTCATTGATCCAGTTAAACACTGTTTAGCAGTTGATTTAAAAAATGTAGAACAGATTTGCTTTAGACAGAAGCCAATATTTAAAGTTCTTTGTTACGCAACACGAAAGCGTATGTGACGTTACTTGTATTTTTTTCTGAAGTTAAGGATTATGATTTAACAAATACATTGTCACGTCAATTCTTGAAATTCACCGCACTTTCCTGATTACGGTAGTTCCATAACAAGAATCATCATGACGTAAAATGTGTATGAGTAGACTAGTTGAATATAGATATGAAAACAGTGAATCGACAACGCGCAGATAATCAGAAGCAGTTCCAGAAGCAAGATGTTTCGAACCCTTATTTTACTGGTTTATTTGCAGTTTGTGAGGTCACAAACAAGTAAGTCTTTATTTTTTAGAATATATCAACAATAAATTTAAATTATGTTCTAACAATCGAATTGTTACGATTGTTTGATTATGACGATACAGTTTACCTTTATTGCGCTATAGTAAGTTTTATTTGCATAAAGGAATTAATAAATAAAACGTAAGATAATTGTAATTCTGTAAAAACTATTTCTGTAAAAACTTGTATGTATAATTGGGTTAGACCAGGGGTCGCGAAAATATTAATAATTTTCGGCTGCTAGTAATTTTTTTGTGTGGAATACTAAAATGGCTTTTAAAGTGCCAAAGGTTGCCGACCCCTAGGTTACACACTATTATTTAAGGGATATTTGCACAAATAATCTTTGTGCGCAGGTAACAAAAAACATATTTTTACCAGTAGAAGTTACATAGTTTAGTGCATGGCATTATATACGATGGATAAATCGGACCTGTTCATTTTAACAGTATGAACTACTTAACACAGTTTAGTGTACATATGAATTTATAATTTGTAGTAAGCTCTCCATCGATTTAAGTATTGCAGAAAGAATATAAATATGTTCGATTGGCGAAATTAAACGTAAACAACACATATTCCCATATTGCAAGCACTACGCTTTTCGGTCCGTTTTTAACTTAATTATTGTTTTACTAATTTTTCCTTTGAATGTCCTGCATTTTTTCCGCCATATTTTCAAGTTTCTGGTATCTTACAGTTGGGTTACGAATGACATTACCAGAAAACGTCTAAATCATATACAGCACACCGCAATAGCCAGGCCCGGTGCTAGGAACCGCGGGGCCCAATTAGAAATGTGATGACGGGGCCCCTACTCTTTATAGCACAAATTATGGGTGTTTATATATAATAAAATACATACCAGTACATACAAACTACAAAAATAGACTTTTAACGCTTGCTATAAAACAAATTAAAGGTAATGTGGATGCTTATTTACGATGTATTATTTTACTTCCAAACATATATATTGTTTGGCAACCATATTCATTATGACGTAACAGGCAGACACAGAAATATAAATTTGACTTAGTTACGATGCATAACAAATTGATATTATGAGAAAGAATATTATTTTACGTTTCAGTAGTATTTTTTTTTTTTTTTTTTAGTAAAAGGCGAAAGAATCATACGTTGAAGAGAAGCCAGAGTTTCAATAGTATTTTAAACCTCATAATACAGAAAGACCCCCGCTAGCGCGGGGCCCCTTAAATGTGCGGGGCCCAATTTGATCTAATCGGTCAAATCGGCCTAAAACCGGCCCTGGCAATAGCTTCGATTACCCGACGGCACGAAGTATTGTGGCGATTGCCCGTGTGATAACACTCCTGCGTTTAACACGGGGGATAACTGTGTGATAACGCTTCTTGCGTTTTTACTGAAATAAACATGAATATTCTACACATTTACAACATTGTGTTAGGTTTACAGCTTAACAACGAAACGTGTCAACTCAGCGCATAAATTTTCTATCCATGTATTCATTATTGTCCTCATTTAGGTTCCACGAATTCATCAACTCTGGCAACCACGATTGATACAACACCAATAGACACAACAACAGTTGCAACAACAAACGTAGCGTCAGTAACAACTCAAACAATGACATCAGCATTTCCTGCTACAACAAACGCACCAATAACAAACGCAACAACAATGACATCAAACGCAACAACATACGCAATACCATCAGATACAACAACTGATACAACAACAAAATCAGATACAACAACTGATACAACAACAGCATCAGATACAACAACTGATACAACAAAAAACACAACAACTGATACAACAACTGATACAACAACAATCACAGCAACAACAAACGTTACAACAACAAACACAACAACTGATACAACAACTGATACAACAACAGCATCAGATACAACAACTGATACAACAACAGCATCAGATACAATAACTGATACAACAACAAACACAACAACTGACACAACAACAGCATCAGATACAACAACTGATACAACAACAATCACAGCAACAACAAACGTTACAACACCTGATAAAACAACAGCATTAGATACAACAACAAACACAACAACTGATACACACAACAGCATCAGATACAACAACTGATACAACAACAATCACAGCAACAACAAACGTTACAACAACTGATACAACAACAAACACAACAGCTGATACAACACCAACATACACAACAACTGATACAACAACAGCATCAGATACAACAACTGATACAACAACAATCACAGCAACAACAAACGTTACAACAACTGATACAACAACAGCATCAGATACAACAACTGATACAACAACAAACACAACAACTGATACAACAACTGATACAACAACAACATACACAACAACTGATACAACAACAGCATCAGATACAACAACTGATACAACAACAATCACAGCAACAACAAACGCATCAACAACAAACGCGACAACAACACCAACAGACACAACAACTGAAACAACAACAATCGCAGCAACAACAAACGCAACAACTAATACAAACGCAGCAACTGATACAACAACAGCAACAGACACAACAACTGATACAACAACAACAAACGCATCAACAACAAACGCGACAACAACAACAACAGATACAACAACTAATACAACACCAACAGACACAACAACTGAAACAACAACAATCGCAGCAACAACAAACGCAACAACAAACGCAACAACAACAGATACAACAACTAATACAACACCAACAGACACAACAACTGAAACAACAACAATCGCAGCAACAACAAACGCAACAACAAACGCAACAACAACAGATACAACAACTAATACAACACCAACAAACACAACAACTGATACAACAACAGCATCAGATACAACAACTGATACAACAACAAACACAACAACTGATACAACACCAACAAACACAACAACTGATACAACAACACAAGAAACAACTACAAACACGATGACAATACCAAACACAACAACCACAAATACAGCAACAACTGATACAACAACAACTAATACAACAACAACAGACACAACAACAATTCCACCAACACAAGCAAACACAACAACAAGAGCAACCGTGTTAACAACTATTCAAGAAACAACAACAAAACTTACAGGTATTACAATAACATCCCACATGCAAAAGGTCATAATAATCTGTATTTCTGCAGCTATTTTCTACTTGAATGAGTTTAAGCAGATGTTCTTACAAAACCAAAGTCGTTGGGATCAGACAGTCGAAGCCGTACTGGTGAGCGCTTTTCAATCTGAAAGCTACAAAGTTACAAAGATAATACTGACATCTCTTACTTCCAATTTAATAAGGTGCGTTTTCATACAAAATAGGATATATCAGCGGTTCCCAAACTGGGCGCCGCGGCGCCCTGGGGAGCCGCGAGACTTTGCCAGGGGCGCCGCGAAAGCATGCCGAAGTTGCAGCATTTATTGTTTTTTTTTCACACAAAAAAAACAGTACATGTGTCGATGTGTGTTATACCAGTAAAACGTTAATTGAAGATGTTTGAGCCTTGTGTGCAACCATATAAACTGGCATACAGCATTCGTTTTACTTGTAAAATCCATTGTTCGGTGTTATCTGCCACTATTTGCTCACTAACATGGCATTGTTTTCGAATAATAATGTTTTGTCAAATAACTGTTTTGCATTAATTGAGTGTTCGTTACTTTAGTAGTTTAGTCAACTTTAGTGAATAGTTTTAAAGAGCTTGAATGGTTATTCAAATACATGCTATAGTCTGGATATACAATATACAATACATGCAGTTTGAAAATTTTGGCTTTATGAGGGAGCCGCAAGGTTTAATAAGTTTACAAAAGGCGCCGCCAACAAAAAAAGTTTGGGAACCGCTGGGATATATGATTAACATGAAGTGTTATAGAATGGGTAATTAGATATGATGTGGATATGAATTCCCATTGCTTTATTTTTTTTTGTTCAATCCATTAATCCATTAAGTTAAATCAATTTTCCCTAACTGCCTTGCCCAAAGACAAATGATGGGTTTAAATTTATAACCTTTTGAATAACAGTGAAATTACTACTTGGTCCACTAGTAGAATATGTTGGTGGGATTGATTGTTGGTTTCAAACCCAAACCCTTAGAATAGCATAATCACGTTTTGTTTTTGTAAATGTGAAAACACAGGAGAGTTATCACACAGGAAATTGTCACATCACCTCGCAGATATGTATGTTCTATATCACATGAGTAACTATCAGTACATCTCATGCCCACTGTCGAGCATGAGGTTACTGTTACAGTGTGTTGTATATGTTTGAGAATTTCTTATAGTTTTGTCTGCTAAGTGTCGTTCCAAAAAGATCAAAAACATTGACCGACCAGAAATAAATGAATCCCTGGTTTTATCTATTCCTGAAAACAACATTTTGCCATGGGCATTACCTAACTTTGCATTGAAATTAGTATTATTTGTATTAAAAAAGGCAGAAAACAGAAATAGTTATAATAATAACTAATAAACCAATTGCTAAAAAGGTTATAATTCATAGTAATAACCAATTTTCCATGCAATATAGCAAATGCATAGCATCCGACTGGTTAGTTTGGTGGTTTACAGTGACGCCTTTCAATCAAAAGGTTGCAGGTTCAAAACTGGTCGCTAGCTAGTCAGTTGTGTCCTCGGGCAAGCCACTTAACGGACATTGCCTGAACCCAGCGGATTAATGGGTTCTACCAAATTTAAGAAATGTTTGTATCATATACAACACACTGTGATAGCTTTGGTAACCTGATGGTGGGCGCGAGGTGTTCACCCCTTGCGTTTCCCACTAATGGGAATAAACATAAATATTCTATCCTCAATACAAATGATAACACTTCACACAGGTACCAGGTACAGACAGCGACGTTAGTGACATCAGCTGAATTAATGCAAAGCTACTTCTCATACTCAACAAACAACCAAGTGAAATATTTCTCGGGGCTGCCTATACCAAGTGGGTGAATTCAATTTAATCATTAAATTGAAAATAAAACTGGCCCGAACTCAGGACAATGCCTGAACTCAGTGGAATGTCAAAATCATAGATAACACACTGCAATAGCTCCAAAAACCCAATAGTGGGGGCAAGGTAATCTGACGATTTTCCCATTGACAGGGATAAACTTTAATATCTCTATCCCATACTACTGTTACCATATCCAACACATTCAGTAACCCCACTTAGTGCAAAAAAGTATCAACTAATTTGATAATACCATTAGCTATCCCACACAAGGGAATAAACATATTATATATTAACCTTTCTTTGATTATTGGTTTCGCTATATAATTGCTCCATTTAAACTTTACCACCCTCTCATCCAATTTACTCAACAGCAACTTGCAAAGAGCAGAATTACATGAATTTCACATTCAATGAGGTCCCACAGTTCACGGTTTCGTATTCTAATCAAGTCTGCCCTGGAAGTAAGGTTTAAACCAATTAGTGTGTGGTATGGGAGCTTTAGAAAGTAACTTGATTTAAAATTCAATACAATGACATTAGCATTTTACTTACACAAGAATGAGAATTTTATCTTTATGTGATAATGGCAGTTAACACATTTAGCTAAGTTTTACCAAGTAGCTATCTTCATTTTACCTCATTTATATCTTGTTTTAAACCATGTGTGGTGCTTATACAGTGCTGAATAATTTGTTTAACTAATCAACCCATTAGAATCGGAAAGGTTGCAGTTTCGAAATCAGTTACTAGCTAGTGGGTGGTGTCCGTGGGCAAGGCACTTAACGGACATTGCATAACACAGTGGATTAATGGGTTCTACTTAATTGAAAGTACATGTTAATCACACACAATATACTGCAATAGCTGTGTAATAATGCACTTCGCGTTTTCCCATTCACAAGGACATACATCCTATCCTATTTATCCTCTAGACCTACCCTATTCTTATCCTCTGAATTGAACAACTGTTGTCCGAGGACGCAGGTGCTCAGAAAGAGATAAAATTTAACACAAATGTGTTGAACTCCATACGTTTTAACTTGGCTAAATTTTAAACCCATTATGGCCTTGTCACTTAGACCGATGTTTAACTACACATTGGTATGTGAATTGGTCTCTAAGACCAAGGGTGTCAAACTCATTAAACCAACATTTACAGAAAAATGAAAAAAAAATGCATCTAAAAAATGTATGTGGCCCTTGGCATAATTCTTAAAATGCAATGTGGCCCTCGAACACCCATGAGTTTGACATCCTTGCCTTAGACCTAGTAGTTGTAAAACCAGAAAATTGCCTAAAATAGACCTAGTAGTTGTGTAACCAGAAAATTGCCTAAAATAAATTAAGAAGGGACTTGTAATAGAGATGCATATGTGAGAGAAAAATGAAAGACATTTTATTAGTTTTTTACAGGGATTGCCTTTTAAAATGGTCCAATTAAAAACAATTACATAGTTAAAAACAAATCGGAGTTTGTTTATTGTCACAAAAGCAGGTCAAATGTAAAAGTTTATCCAAATTTAGATATAATTACCCTATCATGCAGTGATAGTTTAAAAATAACACACACTCACAGTGTTGTGAAATCCCTTAATTAGTTATTAATCACGGCCAGGAAATGATATAACCAACCGAAGTATATACAATCAATAGATTATTCTGAGGCCTCTATGACGTGCACCAATAAACAATTGATGACAAACAATGGGCTTCTATTTACATCACAATTTGACTTTTCTTCCTTCACTACAATCAGTTGCTCACTCCAAATCTCCAATATTAATGTAAGCGTTGTTTGAGTATTCTAGCTTTCCCTGTATAATCAAGTCTTTTGACTGATTCTTTAATGACAACATGATTTTTTACTAATTTTTTAAAATCATTGTTTTTTAAATTATAATATTTGGCTGATTTTTTTAATCATGATTTTTGACTCATTCTTTATCATGATTTTTTACTAATATTTTAACATGATTTTTTACTAATATTTTAACATGATTTTTTACTGTTTTTTAACTTTATTTTTACTAATATTTTAACATGTTTTTTTACTGTTTTTTAACTTTATTTTTACTAATATTTTAACATGTTTTTTGATCGTTAATCATGATTTTTGACTGATTTTGATTGGATATATCCATGTCTGATAATAACAATCCAGGTCTTGTAAGTGATCTTTGTTTTAAAACAATGTAAGTTTGGTTGGTTAAGATAATTCTAATTATTTGTTTGTTTTAAAACAAGCCTAAATGTGAATATTAAGTTAAGATTCATTTATATTATGTTTGCACAATGAAAACACAAAGACCTTCTATAAAAAATGAGCAAAAGGAAAAAGCCGGCAAAACAAAAGTCGTTAAAACAAAATTCAAATCAATTGTTTAGTGCAGGTATAGCCAACTGTAGCCGCCAAACCTTATGTATAAAAAAAAATTTGGTTAAAGTTTTAAGTTGCCAATTGCACACTTCATATGCAAATAACAGTGGATATTTAATACGTCATCCAAAGTGAAAGTTCAGTAAAAACAGTTCTTTTACAGTTCGTATTACTGTGTACCTAAGCCAATTCACAACGCCCCAACCCATTGTTATATGTTCTTCTAATGTGAAAGTCATGTTCATTTTTAAGTCCAATATGAAATTACAGTAAAGCAATTATTTTTTTATTCCCATACTGAAATCATTCTAGATATTACACGCACATAGGGTCTTCTTTGAAAACCTGATTATTTCCATAATAAATTTAACATTCATGTCTTTTTTTATACTGTTGTATGAAGTGTATTTACTAATGTGTTATATCCACTGTAGTTTTGCCCTTTTTTCGAGATATTAATGTAATAAAAAAGTTAAAAATAAAATAAACAAAAATATATAACAAACTTACTTTATCCTAATTTTTTTTATAATTGAAAGGAGCGAGAATAAAAAATAAACTGAATAAAATAAAATCTAAAATTTACTTACATGTTTTAACTACTGAAGATTTCATAAACTTATTTAATCCCAAATAAATTTTATATTTAATCTTTGGTGGATTGTGGGATAAATTATAAAGTTATAAAGAAGTTTGAAGTGGTGAAGATATCTAAAAGCTTATACTCACCAAAAGTAAACCTTGGTAGTCCGGCCAGTTAGTCTGGTGGTTTAGTGTGTCGCCTTTAAGGTTCCAGGTACAAAACTGGTCGCTAGCTAGTCGGTTGTGTCCTTGGGCAAGGCAGTTAGCCGACACTGCTTGAACGCAGCGGATTAATGGGTTCTACCAAATTGAAGGAACGTGTGTATCATACACAACACACTGCAATAGCTCTGGTAACTCGGCGGTGGACGCGAGGTGATCCTATTTGCTTGAGGTTGAGTTTTAACACAAAAACAATTCCCCTTCAGGTAAGCAGTAACGCAACGACGGCAGAATTGGAAATGACGGCGAAACAAATCCAACTGTTGACCTCAACAACCAACTTAGACAAGAACCAAGCCACAGAAGCTGTGGATGTCATCTCATCTATCACCAATGTGATCGTAAACAATGGAAACAATGTGAGATCATAATGTAATATACATACAATTGTTAAGGGATAGTGGTCTTTATTAAAAATAATGTTCAAAAATGTAATTTAACTTATTTACAGTATTAGTTTCAATAGAATAGAAAAGAATATTCATGTTTATCCCCATAAATTGAAAAACCAAGGGGCTTAACACACGGGCAATCGTCAGATCACCTCGGGCCCACCGTCGGGTTACCAAAGATATTGCGGTGTGGTGTGTATGAATCACATATTCCTTTATTTTGTAGGACCCATTAAACCACCAGACTAATCGGTCGAACACAATGGTTTACAAGTTAAACATTAATGTGTTTGTACTAATGTGTAATATGTAAACCACTATATGGTTATAAAGCAAATTTGTTTAATACATTTGTAAATTTAACAACCATGGCCTGGGAAAATTGAGTCGAATAAAAAACTAAGTAGCTTATAGAATTGGAAACAAATTAATTTTTGAAACAATATAAGCTTATTGAACATTTTCCACAAATTAATTAAACAAATTAAGTTTATTAACCAAATTCACCACAGGTATCCACCCAACTTCTCACTGATATATTGGCAACTGTGTCCCACGTCACCAATGTGATATCATCCGATGTTGAAGCCACTAAGTCAGTGTTGAAAGACATTGAAGTTTTAACACAGAAAGTTCAACTGCAAGACAACACAACTTATACGTTGAGCTCATCTACTATGACAGTACAGGTGGCTTATAATAGATTTGGAACTGATTAGGATAGGATAGTAAACTCATGTTTATTCCTGTGAGTGGGAAAACCAAGGGGTTTAACACTTGGCAATCGTCAGATCACCTCGCGCCCACCGTCGAGTTACCAGAGCTATTGCATATATAGTTT
>CH002367.1:629740-663555 GCA_000149265.1 Ciona savignyi
GTTTTGGAATTCCTGCACACATTTGAAATTTACTAAAAAGATAAAGAATATGAACGATCGTGTGGCCGAATGGTTATCGCGACCAATTCATATAACAATTCCATATATAAAAAAACAGACTAAGTGACAAGCCCATTGGGGAATCAAAACTGAGCCTGGTGAAATAAAATAAATAAATAAATAAAAAAAATATTAAGAAAATAATTCGGTCAAACAGTTAATGCGGCTAATTCATATAATGATTTCTATATAAAAAAGATTTTGGGAATGAGACAATAATGGGTTTGAACTAATATTGAAAAAAATGAAAAATAAGGTAAAAAAAATCTTCTAATTTCGTTTAATATGGTGGAATTGCGCATTTACATAAATTAGTGCGTCATGTACAAGTTATTAATTCACAATATGCTAATTAGTGGAAGATATTGAGTTTACTTTATTTATTTTTTGCCCTGGTATTAAGTAATGGAAAATAAATCAAATTACACAAGAACAAGAAAAGATTGGAAAATGAACAGTTGTTAAAACAAGTCATTTGAAAAGAAATGGATATTATCAAATAAATATAGCGGACGCGGCCATTCTTTTGAAAACAACAATATCTTAAGATGATATATTAAGTTTCCATTACTTTAATCATCAGGAGCAAATATACAATATGGTGAAAAAATTAATCTACTGGGTTTACTCGATGTCTGCTAAGTGTCTTACACAAGGAAAAAACATTAGCTAATGATCAATTTTGTTTTTATACAATCCTTCGGCTAAAAGGTGATGTATTAATGGACTATAATTACTATCTGTTTGTCACAACATTGTGTTTGTCGGCTGGCTTCAATAAGGTCGTGCAAAGTGGACATGGTTAAGATTACACAGGACAGAATATTCATGTTTATCCTTGTGAGTGGGAACACCAAGGGTGTTAACACACGGGCAATCGTCAGATCACCTCGCGCCCACCGTCGGGTTACCGGAGCTATTGCAGTGTGTTTTGTATGATGGACACAGTCCTTTAATTTGGTAGAACCCATTAAACCACTGGGTTCAGGCCATGTCCTTTAAGTGCCTTGCCCAAGGACACAACCAACTACCTAGCGACCGCTCACAAAAGCCGTAAAAAAGGTTGACGACCAATATTATCATGAGTTTCAAGCCTTATATGGAGGTTACGTTGTATATGACACAACAATGCATATTATGATTCATAAGAATATGACATCATAATTGATAACAAAGGAATTTGTTGAGTAATACAGACAAGTTGTTTTCAAAGGAACTTTATAAAAAATGTTGTAAATAACAATACTACAATTGAACATAAACTTAAGTTTACTACAAGATGAAGATAAGGGGTTAAACTGCAAAGCTAGTGCTTATGTAAAAATAAAAATATTTTTTGGCCTCTTTAATTTATTATTGCAATAAAATGTCAAATTATACAAATATGGCACAAGAAACAAACCTATAATTAATTTTATTTGGTAAAATTAAGTTATTTTGGTAAAAATAATTTCATTTGATAAAATCAATTTCGTTAAATGATAAATTAAATTTTAGAGAAACAAAAGTCACCTTGCAAACAGGAGGGAGCAGGATAAGCCCACACGCCCGTTTTCAAACAAATGTTGGTTATGTTCCCGACCAGATTGCTGCGTTTAGGACATGTATATGTGTACTTTGCACCAACAGCATAGGACAATTGATTATTGTAAACTGTGAAATTTTTACTCAAGGCAACAAGAGAAGTATCCTGGGCAGCCGTGGCTTCCTTTGTAAGTCCACTTGTAAGTCCACTGATGGCCCCACTGGTGGCCGAAACTATAACAGGAGGGTCAAAGCAGGCTGTAATGCAGAAAGAATATATAATTACAGTATTAGAGCAAATTTAAATACGGCGGAAACTATGAAATAAATATTAGACTGTAATACAGTAGATGTAATACACTAAAGGAGATTAGGATATTTATGTTTATCCCTGTGGATGGGAAAACCAAGGGGGTTAACACACGGGCAATCGTCAGATCACCTCGCACTCACTGTCGGGTTGATAGAACTATTGCAGTGTGTTGTGTATGATTTACATGTTCCTTTAATTTAGTAGAACCCATTAATCCACTGGTTCAGGCAATGTCCGTTACGTGCCTTGCTCTAGGACATAACCGACTAGCTAGCGACCAGTTTCGAAACTGCAACCATTCAGCTAAAAGGCGACAAACTTTTTTGGCCATTTTGCCACTTTTCATATTATTTTGCTTTTAAAACATCAATTTAACACACAAATACAAACGGATATTTCTCCCACTATTAAGAGAATTCACAAACATATTGCTTCAATCAGAAATTTGTGATGGAAAAATTGCACTTGGTATTGAAACCAAGAAGGTTGTGTGGTCAAAACCTGTCACTACTTATCATATGAGGGTAACAGTGGGACAGATAACTGAATTTGCTTGAACCCAAAGGAACCCTTTAAATATAACATACTACTATTTCATTTGAATGTAACATATTGTACACATTCTAAAGTCTGGTAACCAGACTGTGGGGATGGGGTAGTTTGACAAGTTCTTGGGTTCAAACCCTGAATATTTTCAGCCAGTTAACTAAATTGGTTAAAAAATGGCCATCACGGTAACCTGACAATTGCGACAAAATCCCCAATTATAGGTCCCTTCTACCCTCCCCCAAACTTATTTACAGAGTACAACAATTATATTATATCCCAGATTTTGCGAACTTCTAAAAAAATTTAAAAGACTGAATCCTGTTTGAACCTCCGATTAATAAAGGGAAAGTTTAAAACCCTTTAGTTTAACAAAACAATAACTAAATTTAATAAAATATATTTTTGACAAATCTTAAAAACAACATAAGATATACTTACTTGAATGTACTCCAATAACTTGAAACAATAAACATAAAAATATCACTTTAAAATACATAATGAACGCTATTATTTCTTTGTCAACAACAATGGAATAAAACAATGATCTGATTGTTATATACGTGTTAATTGTTCTATAATAAACATTATTACTAAATCACCTTTCTTGAGGATTGTGATGTCATATAGTCAGCAAGGAAAAAACAATGATTCATTGTGATGTCATAACTCTTGGTTCTTAAATAATAACTATTGTTACCTAATAATATATCTGTTTTATTGTGATGTCATAAATTGGTGAATCAGTGAAATAGATGATATTATGACAAAGCTCTATTGTTTGTTTTTGACAAAGGAATTTACGCTAATTCTAATCTTAGTCTAGTTAGCAAAAATAAACTTAAATTTAGAATTTTATTGCAATTAATAACTGCTGTAACATCCTTTTTTGTTCAATTTTCAAAAAACCACATCTTGCATAATTGGCACCATCAATCTGGAAAGCAGGGCGATATTGTACAAGATATTATGTGTGGCCACATTTATAAGCATTCGTGACTTTTTATTACATTATTTTTATGTTTTTGGAAATTTTAATAAGCATTTTTGTTACCTTATGTCGGCACATGCCATGCTTTCCAGGTAGGGTCAGTTGTAAGTTTTATAACCAAAACTTGACTTACGAAGTGACTTCTTTCATATCAGTGTTAGAATTAGTGTTACGACTGGGGTTAGAAGGTTAGTTCTGGGAACAATATTATGTTTTGGGAATTTTTAGGGTTTCCTTAAATAAAATTATGTTAATGGGTGGGGATCAAATGAATAAAATTGTCCTGATATTATATGAAAGTATGGCACTCTGTAAGTTAAGTTTTGGTACCCAACTTACCACTTATGGGAATAAAAATGTTATTGTTTTCTTTAAGTCAATGTGAAAACGCAAGGAATCACACAGGTAATCATCAGAGCGAACCTCTAATCACTACAGGTTCGCTTGGATGGGGTGTTTCAAACCATAACCCAAAACTCAACTCAAACCCTAACCATCATAACCGATCCACGCGCTCCAAGCAATCCAAGTGATCCTGTAATAATTAGAGGTACCGACCGTCAGATTACCCGATCCCTGCCGTCGGTTAACCTAGCTATTGCAGTGTATTGTGTATAATGGAGACATTCCGGCCCGATGGTCTAGCGGTTAAGTGCGTCGCCTTTCAATCGAAAGGTTGCAGGTGCGAAACTGGTCGCTAGCTAGTCGGTTGTGTCCTTGGGCAAGGCACTTTACGGACATTGCCTGAACCCAGCGGATTAATGGGTTCTACCAAATTGAAGGAACGTGTCTATCATATACAACACACTGCAATAGCTCCGGTAACCCGACGATGGGCGCGAGGTGATCTGACGATTGCCCGTGTGATAACCCCTGGGGTTTTCCCATTCACGGGGGATAAACCATGGAAATATCCTATCCTATCCTATCCTATCCTATTCCTTAAATTTAGTAGAACGCAATAATGTTCGAAAAGTTGAAATCAAAATTCTTAGACTAAGTCTCTTAAAGGCTGAATTGATCAATGATTTGTTTAGAAAAAAAAACATTTGACTTTGGGGAATTCCCAACAATAAAATTCCTTTTTTGAAAACAAAAAAGTTAAACATAAACTATTTAATTTTTAGAAAAAAAGAAAATATTTTTTTGTACGTTTTTTGTAAAAATAAAAATTTTGTACGGTCGTTTGGCAGAATGGTTAGCGCGATTAATACATATACAGAAATATATACAAAAAAACGGTCTTGGGGATGACCCAGCCTGGGTTCAAAATTTGGCACAAAAAATCCTAAAAAAAAAAAATTATATTTAAAATGAATAACTTCTTAAATTTAGAACACGGTTTTATTTGTAGTCGTCGTTACCTGTACCCAGTACATGAATGATATTAATGAAGTTTTATTTATTTTTTACTTTCCTTTTTTTCATTTTGGTCCACACAGCTTCTTCTAAATCCGACTTTCCCATTCACGGGGATAGACATGTATATTCTATCATTTCCCAATTATGCGCAACACACCGAAATAGCTCCGGTAACCCGACGGTGGTCGCGAGGTAATCTGGCTATTGCACATGTGATAACGCCGTTGCATATTCACATTCAAGAGGAAAAACCAATCACAACTGTGCCAGGCGATACGGATTGAACTAAGTGGATAATGGGATGAACAAAAACTGTAGCAATATCTTCAACATAGCCTATATATTCATATATATATATATAGTGGTAATAAATGCTTTAAAGCGGAATTTCCGACCTGCCAGAATAGTAACGACTCTACTAAGAAGTAGAAAATAACAACTAACTACAAGGGCACCGGAAAATAGGGAAGTAGCACATAATCAGACTAAATTTTCAATTACAGACTTTTTCCTTGCAATGTAGGCAGGTTTATTTAATGATAAATATATATGTAGAACAGCCATATTTATCCCTGTGTATGGGAAAAATGGGAAAATGCAAGAGGTGTTAACACACGGGCGATCGCCAGATCACCTAGCGCCCACCGTCGGGTTACCGGAAGCTATTGTAGTGTGCTGTGTATAATTTACAAGTTCCTTTAATTTAGTAGTACCCACTAATCCGCTGCGTTCAGGCAATGTATGTTAAGTGCCTCACCCTAGAACACAATTCATTAGCTTGCGCGACCAGTTTCGAACATGCAAATGCAGAAATTTTTGTTGTTGTATGCTTTGTATTTGGGTGATTACTATCATTTTCCAACTACACGATGTCATTTGATAGGTTTCAATAAAGAAACCCTACGTGCTTTAGACTTTACATTAATTTAAAACTTATATTGTTGTAAGGTTTAACGGTCATGTCACTTTTTCCTTGTTATACCGTGTGTATTCAGTGACGTGTTTTTACTACTAGTTTTGCCGCTTTATCCGGTCTCCTTTTAATAAAATAACCTTTCTAATCTTCTTTAATGTAACAGGGCATCCTAAAAATAAATTAAACTAGAGAGTGTCAACCACGTGTTTTAAAACCACTATTCTTTTGTAAAACACTTTTTGTATGATATATATATGCGAGCAGGGTCCCTAACCACAATTTGTATTTTATACACCGGGTTAGTAGTTTGTTTCTGCAAGCATAAACGCATGGGTCCCGATCTTGTTATTAATGTTCATTACACAATATATGTTATTGTCAGATATGTGCACGTCAGATCCATGTTATGTAATATTCCTGAAATTTTTAACCGGACTGTCATAGTTTTGTTTTTGCAAGCATAAACGCATGGGTCCCATAGTTATTAAACCAAACTTCTTTTCCATGTGTAGTTAAAAAAAAAGCGTGTTCGATTTACGAACATTTCACCACAAATGTTTTAAATTTAAGCCTCTTGTCAAGCGCTTTGGTAAAGGGACGGTAAATTCCCGAAACAGCCCGATTGAGTTTTTCATTATTTCGGAGAATTCCCCTGGGTTTAGTACATAAATTTCTGCTTAACATATCTAAGTTATGTTATCTAAGTTAGATGTTTGTTAGATAATCTAACAATCAGTTTTAATCCGCTTTGGCGACTCCTTGTTGGAGATTTCGAAGCGATATAGCATGCCTGTTACAATCATGGTTTAAAACAAATCATAATTTTTAGGGTATTTCCCTATGTTCCCTTTTTCTTTTTGCTCAATAAGTCGGATAGGGAACTAACATTTTGGCCGTATAAGCGCTATGCCCCAAAAACCTAATTTAAAAAAATTCCGATTTGTTTTTTTACCTCCCAGGGGAAATCCCCTGGGTATATTACCCAAAATTTTGGTTTCTGCATATCTAGACCATGTTTTCTAACAAATGACAAAGTTTCATTGTAATTCCATTACTTCTTCTAGTAGATGTCGGTGCCACAACCCATGCCTGTCACAATCATGATTTGAAAACAAAATCTTATTTTCTAGGGTATTTTCCTAGGTAATTTTTTACATTTTTTAAGTGTTATATCATTGGCTAATGCACTTACAGTTTACCAAATTGAAATGAAATTGGAGTAGCCGTTTAAGAGCTCTGCCCAAAAAAGCTAGTTTAAAAAAATACCGTTTTGGTTTTTCACCTTCCAGGGTAATTCCCCTGAGTATATTACCAATAATATTGGTTTCTGCATATCTAGACCATGTTGTCTAACAAATAACAAAGTTTTATTGTAATTCCATTACTCCTTCTGGTAGATGTCGGTGCCACAACCCATGCCTGTCACAATCATGATTTGAAAACAAAATCTTATTTTTAGGGTATTTCCCTGTGTAATTTTTTAAATTCTTTTAAGTGTTATATCATTGGCTAATGCACTTACAGTTTACCAAATTTAAATGAAATTGGAGTAGCCGTTAAAGCGCTCTGCCCAAAAACGCTCTTTTTTTTAAAAAAAATACCGTTTTGGTTTTTCACCTACCAGGGGAATTCCCCTGAGTATATTACCAATAATATTTGTTTCTGCATATCTAGACCATGTTGTCTAACAAATGACAAAGTTTTATTGCAATTCCATTACTCCTTCTGGTAGATGTCGGTGCCACAACCAATGCCTGCCAGAATCATGATTTGAAAACAAAATCTTATTTTTAGGGTATTTCCCTGGGTAATTTTTTTAATTTTTGTAAATGGTATATCAGTGGCTGATGCCCTTACAGTTAACCAAATGTAATTAAAATTGGATCAGCCGTTCAAGCGCTATGCCCAAGAAAGCTATTTTTTTAAAAAAAGATACCGTTTTGGTTTTTCACCTCCCAGGGGAATTCCCCTCAGTATATTCCGCAAAATTTTGATCCGTGCACATCTAGACCATGTGATCTAACACACGACAAAGTTTTATTGCGATTCCATTACCCTTCTGGTAGATGTCGTTGCCACAAGCCATGTCTGTCAAGCGTTTGACGAAAAAAAAAAGAAAAAAAAAGAAGAAAAAAAACGGACAAAAACAATATGTGTCCCATTTTTCCAAATGGGACCCATAACTAAAAAATACTATGTTTAGGATAACCTGACCGGATAACCTCAAGACGCCAGTATTTTAACTCGTCCTGCCTTTCCCAATAATCCTAGCGATGATTAAATAATAAACACAGAGTATTTATGAAAAATATACTTATTCCGCAAAGCATGAGTGGTTGAACTAAGAATGGCACACAGAAAACACAATGTTCTCGCAATTAATTTTAAATCAAAGAAAATCAGTATATATCGTACAATGTTGAATTTAAAAAAGGTGATTATGAGTCGAATGTTTGAAAGACCACCCCATCCATCCATCGTTTTTTACATCACAAAACATCCATTCAAATATTCCATATTTTCGTGACGTTGTGTTAGAAGGAAGTCTTACGTTCCACGTCCCCACCATACGACGCCCGGGAATCTCGATACATCCTGGAATCAAACAAAAATGGATGGAAGTTTTATCCTTGTGATTTGGAAAACGCAGAAGGAGATATTATACCAGCAATCGTTAAATTACTTAATAATACGTAGGGGAGCGTTATCCCAAAGGCAATCGTCAGATTTATCACAATGGCAAACATGCGCCTATCGTTGGGTTACCAGAACTATTTCAATGTGTTGTATATGATTGAGATGTACCTTCAATTTAAGTTCAACTCATTAATCCAGTGGGTTTCAGCAAGATGGCTGGAAATCAGCAGTTTTTTTATTAAGAAGTGTCTCATTCAAACACAACACAATGAAATAGCTTCGGTAACCCGACGCCGGGTGCGAGTTAATTTGAGGTTCACCCCAGAATTTTAATATTTTGCCATCTCAAAAACATTCTTTGTACTTGTAGGCACACAACCAAGTCATTTAATATCTATTTATTATCGAATAAGCCTAAATTATATAACAATGCCTAATTATTATCAAATAAACCTAAACAATATAACAATGCCAATTATTATCAAATAAACCTAAACAATATAACAATGCCAATTATTATCGAATAAACCTAAACAATATACATTGCCTAATAACGTGGTATAACTTACCGGTTAAGGGTTTTAGATTGAGGTGGTGTCTCTGGTGAAGCTGGTAGAGTCGGTTTATGTGAAGAACGAAAGGAGCTTCGCATTCTAGTATGAAGGCTTGTGCTCTTGGTAAGTGATTTACCATCTAACTCCTGTTTATAAAAGAGATCAGTTTTTTTTTGTAAGTAGACAGTGTTCTAACTTTAAGCAAAATCTAAAGAATTACATATTAGAAGTTTTAAATGTACTGTAAAATCTATATTTTTCAATCCCTTCACCAAAGTGGTGTTCAATTAGAGTGTGACGCTATATTTTTAACTCCTCCTTTAGAGTGGTGTTCTATTAGTGGTGGCGCTTAAATAGAGATTTTTCGGTAACCCTACAACTTGCTGATATAGAATTCGACTTTCTTGTGGTTCCTTCAATCTAAAATAAAACCGATTTTCGAGCTTAGCTTCAATCTGTTAAGTGCTTAGTACTTCCTTATTTAAATCGAATGCTTTATATGAGTCATTAGTGCTAATCATTCGGTCACACGACCACACAATATAGCGCCAATTTGGCATCATTACTCTACTTAGACCATTAAGTGTGCTGTGGTCCTTACTTGATAGTCCTGGTTCGTCGTATCATCTGTGATAATCGTGCTTGGCGCAGTCATCTGAAATAACTTTCGTTACAGATTGCCTTAATATTTTTATTTAAATTGGACTGATGTATAATTTGTGTCCTGGTGGGTAGGGAAATCACATTTTTCCACTGACACTGTCAGAATACCTCGTGCCCACCGTCGAGTTACCTAAGCGTGCAATGTGTTGTATATGATAGACACGTTCCTTTAGTTTTGGTAGAACCCATTAATTCACTTGGTTCAGGCAATGTCCGTGCCTTGCCCAATGATACAACCGACCAGCTAGCGACTGGTTTCGTTCCTACAACCTTTCAGCTGAAAAGCGACGCACTAATTCACCAAGATATTCGTTAGGGCATTTTTAGCTTAAATTATCCTTGGATCTTGGCTGTCGGTTCAAAGAAAAAAAAAACTAAAGTTCGTTATGATCAAAGATGAACCTTTCGACGATTGGTTAATATATTAAGAATGGAGGCAGGCGACGAGGCAATCTGATTGTTCTTCGAGTCTTTCGCTGACGACAGAAATTTCTCATCATTCGCTGTCATGGTAACACTGCCCGAGTCACGTGGTACGATTCTCACAGGCGTGACGTAGGACGATTCGGGTTCCAGTGCTGACGTCACGCGGATTTGACTTTTACTCGACCTTCCTTGTCGTGTTATGCTTCGCATGCTGCCCGGAGCTACTGATGGGTCTCTTCCCTGGGATAATACATGTTGCTGGTAACATCGTCCCAACACAATTCGTGCGGTCTCAGTTTACGTACTGTTATCTTAGTTTACTATCACTTTTTGGTTCTGTTTCGAATCTGCTATGGGCTTGTCACTAAGATCGTTTTTATGTAGAAATCGGGATACTATTATATTTGGACTTAGCTCATATTTTGCGGCTAAATTTTGAATCCAAAATGGGTTGGCCACTAATACTGTTTATATAGAAATCGGCATTTTGCTCCTCAGCAGTTGGGGTATGTATCGGTCGCGTTAACCATTCAGCCACGGGACCATACCATCCCTCCATTTCAAGCATTAAATTCCTAGTCTAAAATAGTGTTTCTATGAAATAGATTTACCGAAAACACGGAGACCCAATGAAACCTGAATTCCTCGTTTTGAATGAGCAATATTCCGACGATGATGATTCCCTCCATTCCAGCAATAATTCCCAGTGCATAACCGACGTTGCGCTCAATAATGAGGGTCTGTATGGTGGGTGGTTAGCACTGTGTTGACATTGTATTTATTTTAAAAGTTGAATGCAATGAATAACGTTGAAAATGCAATGAATAACGTTGTTTTAATTAGGATAGGATATGATATTCATGATTATCCCATAAAAAAGACCACGCACACGGGCAATAGTCAGTTAACACACGGACAATCATCACCTTGCGTTCACCGTCGGGTTACCCTGTTACCGAGTGTAATGTATGATTCAGACGTTCGTCAATATGGTAGAACCCACCATTTCACTGAGTCTGCTGAATGTCTTGCCAAAGGCTACAACCGACTAGCTATACAAAGAGTTTCCAACCTACAACAATCTGCTAAACGATGACACAAGCCCTAGAATGTTAGACCAAAAAATGTGGTAAACGGTGGGAATCGAACTCACGACTTAGGAACAACGTTTCCCATGCTCCAATCATTGAGCTAGCAATGTCAACTTGTTTGTTTATTAAATCATCTCAAAAGTTTGGTTGAAACATGGCCTGAACCAATAAATTTGGTGGGTTAGTGCTCCGCCTTTACCCAGCCAATGGGTTTCTGGTTCGAAACTGGTGGCAAATTTGTCGGTTATGTTCTTTGACAAGACATTTGGCGGACATTACCTGAACCCAGTAGATTAATAGGTTCTACTGAATTACAGGAACTTGTCAATCATACACAACGCACTTCAATAACTCCGGTAGCGACGGTGAGAGAAAGATAATATGATGATTGGAAGTATGATATTGCCTCTTGCGTTTTCCATTTACAGGGATAAACATGAATATTCTAACTAAACCCCTTTAATCAAATGAAAGTACAATGTTGGAACAAATTTACAAACATTATACTTTAAAAGACATTTATATTTGAAGTCAATCAGAAGGACAAGGGGTGAAACTGAAACCACTAAGGAGAATGAATAATGCTCACGTGCAACGTAGCATCTGTGAGATCACGATGAATAATCCAAAGAAGTAATGGCGGAAGTATAAGCGTGTAGACGGCAACCGACATAAGAACCACTCTTATGAACAACCGAAGCGATTTCTATGGGGCAGAATATCGTAATTATTATCGGTTTAATATAGAAACTATATAAATATAAACTATATGAATATAAACTATATGAATATAAACTATATGAATATAAACCATATGAATATAAACTATATGAAAATAAACCTTATGAGTATAAACTATATAAATATAAACTATATGAATATAAACTATATGAATATAAACTATACGAATATAAACTATATGAATATAAACTATATGAATATAAACTATACGAATATAAACTATATGAATATAAACTATATGAATATAAACCTTATAAATATAAAAAAACTCTCATTTTCTATATACATATTCAAACTATATAAAAACTTTTTTTGGTGTTCAGACCATTTTGAGTACGAAAGTCAGCCTAGTTTTAATAAAAGAAAAAAGGCAAACCTTTAACTTCGATTCCACTGTACTTTTGTCCTTTTTGATGGTCAACTTGATGACAATGTATATCGCGCACGTCGCTACTATGCACACACAAAATCCTGACGTCACGGCTATGACGTATACGTAGCCTCCTTCCGATAATATGTAAGCGCAACTGTGGAAATTTACATAGCTTTGAAAATATGTAGATGGTTACTTAAAATATGTAAATATGTTATCTTCGTAGGTAGGTAGAGACATGAAAGAAACATTTTACCGTTTTAAATTCCCCGTTTTTCATTTTTTTGGGCTAGCGTACCCATTAAACGCGTCATCGTAGAATGTTTATCTTTAAACCTGTGAATACGAAAACGCAATGGGCTTACCACACGGGCAATCGTCAGATAACCTCGCGCCCACCGTCGGGTTACCAGAGCTATTGCAGTGTGTTGTGTATGATTGAGACGTTTCTTTTGTTGTAGTACAATTCATTAATCCAGAATATATTCCTTAAGTGCCTTGCCCAGGGACAAAACCGACTATAGATAGCGACCAGTTTTGTACCTTGCGACCCTTTGGTTAATAGGCGACGCACTAATCCACCAAACTCCTGTTCAACTCACCTGAACTCCGATATGAATCGATTGTTGTTTATGGCATCCACCACTGCCACACCCAGCACATACACGATGGACAAACCTGTAGGAAATGGAACAAATACTAATTGGGTGCACAACTGACCACTCAATGTAACCATCCACGAAATGTGGAGGGTTTAGTATGACGGTTGCACCCACAGTTACCCGTCAATAATCGGGCAACACTAAAATGAGGAAAGCGGGAAGGAGGGAAACTGCACACTAAAATTAAAGAAACTAATTTAAACCCTGCCCTAAACAATAATCTCAACCCCAGAAATAAGCATAACTTTAACCCCATGTTTAAAACTGACTCCAATTTCCTAATTTTCATTTTAATGTGCAGTTTCCCTACTTCCCGCCTTCCCTCCTTTTAGTTTGCCCCTCAATATTCGGTTTAACTATTCCCATACACCCGTGAAGACACGTAAATATCCTGCTTTTCAGTAGATTAACTTAACGGGTTGGTTTACATTGGCATTTCAAGTAATAAAGACAGATGGATTTTTCCCTCTGCTATACATATGTAGTGTGTTTCTTTTTAATTGTTGTTTTTTAAAGAGTTTAAACAAATAAACGAAAATATGTATGGTACAACCTGTGTATAACAATCGCTACGTACCATAAACTCGTCGAAATTATTACCCCTTGATGGATAAAAAAAACCTAAGTAAACAGCTCCACAAAAAGGACTACAAGCATGTGATCTACCGAAAGATATCCATATTCGTTGCTATAATACTCACGCAAAGTAAACTTACAACCCTGTGTGTGAGTCACCCCCAATATGTAGCCACAGTTGACCTATATTTAGGCCCGTCTCTTCGACACACTGCTATATTTGACAAATTGCATTGGTGTGGATTCGACAGATCCATGGCTGGGAGGGCGTGGGGTATTTGGGAAAAATCCGTTTAAGAAATTGTTTTCTTCAGCAAATAGAATATGGCCCATTCATCAGCGAGCTATTTTTCACACACTACTAAAGAGCGGAAACATATATACGAAAATTGGCACTAATATCTAAACCAAGTTGCGGTAAATTTATTGTTCACCTCATACCTAATGTTTTTTTTATGAAATGCGGAAAATTGGGATTACGGATACAAATAATTGTACTAATATTTAGCCATCCTGAAGAAGCGTTTAAAACTGGAGGATAATTTAACAAAGTTTACCTCCTTTATAATTGCATCGGTGCCCTTCTCTACTACCCTGATGGAGTAATGGGTTCTACTGTATTAGAGAGGCATTTTAATCACACACAACACACTGCAATAGCTCCGGTAACCCGACGGTGGGTGCGAGGTGATCTGACGATTGCCCGTGTGTTAACCCCCTTGGTTTTCCCATTTATGTGGATAAACATGAATATCCTATCCTATCTCCCATTTCCACCATCAACCCAACCACCCACCATACGCTGGTACAGCTGTTTTGATGAAGAAGTTTGAAATGTGACGCCCGGCTCGTTGTTTCGTCACAAACGCAAGATAAAGCCAGTGGATGACGATCCAATGTTGAATGAAGAACCATCCAGTTAATGTGATAATCGCGCCTGGAACAAAAACGTCATAATTCGTCTCTTGCGGTCGTGCATACGCGAAATGGTCTGACCGATCAGCTTGGTGGGTTGGTGCGTCGCCTTTCAGTCGAAGAGTTGTAGGATCGAAACTGGTCGCTAGCTAGTCAGTTGTGTGCTTGGACAAGGTAATTAACAGACATTGCCTTCGGCAGTTGGTACAGACTGTGTGAATGTAGGGTGCTCGATGTCAGCCGAAGGAGTATTGGATCGAAACTAACCTCTGGCCAGCAGGTTATGTCCTTAAGCCAGGTATTTTTTATTCACGTGAATAAAACATGAAAATTCCGTACTATCTTATCCCAATAGTTATAATTACCCGACGGTGGGTGCGAGGTGATCTGACGATTGCCCGTGCGTTAATCCCCTTGGTTTTCCCATTCACGGGGATTAATATGAATATCCTATCCCAAACTATACCCATCAAATCCTACAACATGAACAAACCTGTCACGCATTCTGCTGACACGAAAGAAGACTCTTTGTGAGTGTGAATCGGTGGATACGGTTTCGCCGCTTTCTTCGCAATGATGAAGCCAACATAGAATATTAGAAGCGAGAAGCAAAGGTTGATCGTGAGGATATGACGACGACGCACCCGGAGTCGCCTGCGAAATACGTCATTTCCGTTTACCACCGCCCGTATTAAGGTAACACAGGTCAAGAACACGTTTCAAGCTTTTACACCACAAGCTTCCAATTCAGGGCATTTTACATATAAATCAGCATAGGACAAGTGTGTTTGGTTTAATGGACCACATTCCAACAGAACATTATCTCGTTGGAAAACCTTCTTTATATATATATAGTTAATTACACATTAGGCAAAGCAAAAATTTATAAATAAATCTGGAATTTTATTTATACATATATATGCAGAGACTGCAGATGCACCATTCCGATGAAATATATCTAAATTTAAAAAGATTACTGCCGTGATTTTCCCCCGTGATTTGTGATTTTATTTAAAGGTGTGAATTAACCTTTATTATAAATGATGCATACATATTTTTTGCTGTCTCAGTTAAGAAGATAAGATAGAGTTAAGATTGTTTTCTTTTGTATAATTCAGTATATGTATCGGTCGCGTTAACCATTCGTCCACATGACCGTATAATGCATGTTTTTTAAGGTATTTTTATGGAATAAGGGTAGGTGCGCCATTTAGCTTACAAACAAGCATCATAATGACCGATGCTTAAAGTGGGATTGGCCATGATGTATAAGAAACTACTTCCAAAATATTTCCAGCAACTCTACTTATGTCCCGGATGTTATATCGTACGTATAGTCTCCAGTGCAAAGCTATGCAAATATAGCCTATTTAGACGTGTATTTGATATGTATTACCGTGGGGTGAACGGCCTGTTAAAAATGAGTGGTGTTGTCGTGTTTTATCCCCATACATTATTATACAAGAGAATGTCAGATTGACTCGTACCCGTCGTCGGGTTAACCAAGCAATTCTAGTGTGCTGTGCATGGTTTAAACGTTTTTTTAATTAAGTAGAACCTATTATTTCACTGGGTTTATGCGATATCTATTAACTGCTTTTCCCAAGGACACCGACTAGCTAGCGACAAAAGGGTTTCAGGTTCGAAACTGGTCGCTAGCTATAGTCGGTTGGGTCATTGGACAAGGCACTTAACGGACATTGCCTGAACCCTATGTAATGATGAAGTATTTCCTATCTTATCCTATTCGACCTGTATATTCCACAATGTCTCACCTGTTTGATGCATAAGTGATTAAAGTAATAAAGACTGCAACAATAGAGAAACTACATCCAATCCATATCACCACGTCTTTCGGGTCCACAGCTGGTATAACATGCGGCGAATCGTCTGTATAGTTGGTGGTTGGTGTTGTAGTGGAGTTAACCGACATATTCTCTACACAGCCTGTCGCGATGCAACTTGTATACCAAACCACTACTGGCCTTATTACTCTGGGTATTTGTCCTAAAAATAAAGGAACAAATAATAAAAAAAATAAAATAAAAGACATTTATACACAGTAAATTTTAAACCTCTGGAAATAATAAGAACAAAAATGAAGATGTTAACAATAAAGGAGCCCTGGTATAATGTTAGAGAATAAAAAGAAACTTACACAGCAACTTAACTCAACTCTCGAGAACACCTGATTACATACTCAATCTAATATGACGATTCTGCTGATTTGCGCAATATAAGAAGCCTACGCGTTCTAACAATGCGTCATTTGATGACGCGTATTTATAACTATCTAACTTAACACTTGCATTTTACCTTGCAATTTCGACCGTGTAGGTTATTTCAGTCTCAATAATTCGCCGGTGGAATCTCGTACATTTATTCTTAAACTATTTTTATGAGAGGCATGATTAATTCTTGGCACGGTGAGAATTTTCCGCGTAAATTCGGGACTTGGTGACGTATCTTAAAACAGGTGCTCGAGCGAGGGTTTCAATTGAACACATAATCACTGCCACGCGCTTAACACAATGAGTACTATTGCTTCACAAATGAAGAAACGTCATGGCACATATTATGCAGAAATGTCAGACACGATTTAGTTGAATTCTTCAAATTTCCTTCCAGCAGGCTTTCAAACGTGCCGCACTGTCTGCATGATAATGTCGAAGAATCGAAGTTGATTGATAGACGTTATTATATCGAATATAATGTTCAAAATCATAATATCGGTTCCTTAAATTAGTGTTCTGAAAGGTTTATGGTCCTTTCAAACAGTAGGATTGCTTTAAAAGACATATACTGAGTGTTAAGAATGGTCAAATACAAGGAAACGCTGAAATACAATCACACATCATCTTAGTTCGTTAAAGGCATGTTACCAATATACGTGTGTCACTGCAAGGTACTATTGCGTTACGTCACTTCCTCGATACTGCGCATGCGCAGAGCGCGAGACATGTGAATTATTACGACATAGTGCAAAGAAGCAATGACAGTTCAAACAAGAACTGGATTGGTTGACCTTTCTCTTAGAATGCCCCCGAGTAATAAATAAATTCCGACACCAATTACCTCGTACCCATCGTCGGGATACCAAAGTTTTTGTTTAATTTATTTTTTTGCTTCTTCGTTAATTAATTTAGGTCCAGAAGGCAGGATAAAACGGCAAAACTAAAGTAGTTAAAACCCGTCAGTGAAACCCCATGGTAAAAATGGGAAAAATAACGTCTCGGTAAACCTTATTTTGCATTGTGCTGGGTATGAATAAGAGGTTTCAGTAACATGTTCTGATGTGAACTGTTTGGAAATTAACTTCACCCACGTAGGCGTTGTCTATTATTAATCGGACTAATAGGAAATTCGCATTTGGTAGGAAATGATGTCACCTGATATTAATTGCGCCCAAATAGTACTAATTTCTCACGTTTCCAGTGTTTAAATATGTTTCTAGGTGGTGGTAACCGGAAGTTAGGTAGTTGGTACCAACCACGCAAACTTTCAGTTGAAAGTTGGACGCGTATTCTGTTATTCCCTTGGCTCCTAGCAACTAGTTGTCACTTAAAATATCAACCAAGAATTTTGGCGATTGGTTATGGCCAAACGGTCTCGTGGCTGAATGGTTAACGCGACTGATTCATATACTAACTTTATGTTAACGGTCTTAGTGACGAGAACTGGGTTTGAACCTGTGTCCGGTAAAAACAAAAACAAAAAATGGTTATATGGATCTTTAGCCGTGCAGTCTTATGGACTAGCATATAGAAAAATTATACAATATCAAAATATGGCTTTTGTGATATTTTTTTTATCGGGCTCAGTTTCGAAACCATAATAGGCTCATTACTTGGACCATTTTTGTATATGTCGGTATATGTATCGGTCGCGGTAACCATTCGGTCACACTTCCGTACTCTTTTATAATATTTTACAATAAGTATTAAAACAGACAAAACCGACCAGCCAATAACCGTCTAAGCACGCAAGTGGTGTCTATGTAAAGCGATTCGTAAGAACAGTTAAAACCGACCGGTTAGGTGGTTTAGTGCGACGCCTTGCAACCGAAAGTGGATTACTGGGTTCTACCAAAAGGAACGTGTCTATCATACCACACTGCAATAGCTCCGGTAACCCCATGATGGGCGCGACGTGATCTGACGATTGCCCTTGTGATAACCCCCTTGTTTTTTTATACACGGATAAACATGAACATCCTAACCAAATATAAACAAATGTCCAACTATACAGGATATTGTGCTATCGGAGGCGTCCGAAATTTAAGATGGGATGAGATTTTGTAAAAGCACCACACATAACCGTATAGACAACCAGACAGTGTGCACGCGGTGAACTAAATATTCCTCGTTTCAGAACGCCTTTCTAATGCACCTGGTGATAAGAATATCCAACACTAGAACTGTTTACTAAACTCCTTCGCATAATTCAAGCTGAAATGTAGACTTTAGTTCTGCAAAAGTCAGCTTGAAACTACTCAACTGAACCTCTGGTCTCGTTTTAGTACATTGGCGAATTTAACTTAGATTTTGAGTCTTTCCACGTCGCCCGTGGGCATGTTGATGGTCGGGTCTTCTAGAAAACACAAATATATATCGGATTGGCGGTTGTGTGGTCAAGAGGTTAACGCGACGGGGCCTCTAAATACTACAGGATCGCTTGGATCACTTAGATTACTATGAAAAGTAATTCTAACCCTGTCCCAAACACTCCACAGAACTAACTTTAACCCCAAACCTTAACATTAATATTATAGCTTTTGTAATTACGAAGTAATGGAAGCGACCCAAGCGGTCCATGCGATCCTGTAGTATTGAAAGGCACAGAACACGACTGATGCATATGCCGATCCATATGTAAGTAACGGCCTAACGAAGGGGTTGGCAACTTTGGTCCAGATGTGGGAAAATGAAGTTCTTGGTGGGCCGGATTATTACATGAATAGTATTCAATATCTTAATTACAGGGTATGGTTAGATACAGTCTGTGGGCCGGTCAAAATCCCTGTACGGGCCGTATGTTGCTCATGCCTGGCCTAACGAGTACATCACATATTTGACACTTAACCCGATAAAAATCTCGTTAATTAAGGTTATAGAAAATCAAGTTTATTGCACTTTATATTGGTTGGATGGAAAGTAGCTGCGTGAGGTTGGAATCAGATAAAATCAAAGATCGCTCGAGTGCTGGGCGGAAATCAATCGGATAAAACAGGGGGTAATACATATAATGCTGGTACGACGGATCATAGAGTATTCGGACAAAATTATGAAGTTGGAATGAAATTGTGGGTCAAACTAGTTTAGCCAATTCATGCCGTCATCGCTGTCGTCATCATCGAATAATGGAGGTGGCTCTCTTGCGTCATCATGCGACGAAGATGTTGAAATCTCTCGGGTTAAGTCACGTGTTGATGATATTTCGATAGTAGCGTTTATGACGTCATTAAGGTTTTGTTGATCAGCTGGACTGTGGACGACAGCATTACGTCATCAACGACAACATTACGTCATCAAAGTTTTTTTTGTATCGGCCCAAGGATCAAGCCATGATGGCTTCAGGTCTTATATGTATCGGTGTCGTTAACCATTCGGCCACACGACATTTGTCCAACCGGTTTAGTTCATAAGATATCGCGTAAGACTGAAGGTAATAGGATCAAACCAGTAGAAGTAAGTCGGTTGTGTGCTTAGGCAAGGCAAACAACCGACTTGCTATAGTCCAGTATATTGATGGGTGGAACAAACACTATATTTACTGCGTGCATTACACAGTATTAACTCGACTGTGGGCACGACATAATCTGACAATTACCGGGGATAAACATAAGTATTTTACTACACACCTACACATGTTTACTTGTGGGGTCTGGACAAGGTCTGTTCGACATATCGATTTTGAAACTGGTCGCTAGCTAGTCGGTTGTGTCCTTGAAGGCACTGAACGGAAATTGCCTGAACCCAGCAGATTAAATGGGTTCTACTAAATTAAAGGAACGTGTGAATCATACACAACACATTGCAATAGCTCCGGTAACCCACAGTGGGCACGAGCTGACCTGACTATTACCTGTGTGATAAGGCCCCTGCGTTTGCCAATAAAACATGAATATCTAATCTAATTCTTCCGTGTTCTTTTACAAGATGCTAAACGAAATAATTGGCGATCTTACAAGATGTAGTAAATAAAATTAATATTGCTATACTTGTCCAACAATTAAACGTCAATTCAGACTCTTGTTATAACCCCTAACAAGAAACCTACACACTATCACACTATTAATTGCAAATTCTTACGTCACATCGGTGTTTTCATCTTGGGGAAGTCCCTTATTTACTTGGTCGCCTGGAAACGTGAAACGAATTGTTTAAATGGGTCATTAGATGCTCATTTATGTTACATCATTTTTTTAATGGGACTCAGTTTTAAACTTATAATGGACCCGGTACTTTCCTTTTTTTAGTATGAAATTCGTTGTATCGGTCGCGTTAACCATTCGGTAACACCATTAGTCTTTCCTTAATAGATATTACGGGCAACACTTACAGAAGGGAAAGAGGGAAGTAAGGAAGGAGGGAAACTGCTCACTAAAATTACAAAAACTAATTTAAACCCTGCCCAAAACAATGATCTCACCCTACCCTAACTTCAACCCCATGTTTAAAACTAACTCTAATGTAATAATCTATATTTTAGTGAGCAGTTTTCCTTCTTCCCACTTTCGCTCCTTTTAGTTTTCCCCGATATTACTATTTCTAACGCCACCATCATCACGGGATTTTCGCGACGTCGAAAACCGGTAAGAGCCGCTGGATCAATGAGTAAAATGGACAAAATACCTTGAGTGGTGTGGTCGGCTGTGTTCCCATCTTGATCGTTGGAATCATTCGATCCGACCTCCATCGGTGATTCATCAGTGTCTGTCGTCACTTTGTCCACGTCATCGGTCATTTGGTAAGTTTCGTTGACGTCATCAGTGACCTGGTCAGTATCACTGACGTCATCAGCTTCTTTAACATCTTCAGCGCCTTTATCTGTATCGTTGACGTCGCCAGGTACGTCATCCGCACCGTTGATGTGACTAGCTTCGTCGACGTCATCTTTGATGTTGACGTCATCAGTTTCGTTACTAACGTCAACCACGTCACCAGCTAGGTCACCAGCTAGGTCATTAGCTAGGTCATTAGCTAGGTCATTAGCTAGGTCATTAGCTACGTCATTAGCTAGGTCATTAGCTACGTCACTAGATACGTCACTAGATACGTCACTAGATACGTCATCAGCCGCCGGAGGTTTGTCAATGACATTATCAGGATTAGTGACGTCACCATTCACGTGATCTACTTCGCCGACTACATCGGTTACGCTATTAGCATCGTCCACGTCACTAGCAACGTCATCAGCATCGGCATCGCGATCTTTTTCGATGACGTCATCGGACTGATCGCTGTTAACAGAATCTGCTGCATCATCATGACTCAGCATATCAAGAGTGGCCACCTGTGAACAAGACATTGGATGGAATTATAGAATATTTATGTTTATCCCTGTGAATGGGAAAACCAAGGGGGTTAACACACAGACAATCGTCAGATTACCTCGCGCCCACCGTCGGGTTACCGGAGCTATTGCAGTGTGTTGTGTATGATTCACATGTTTCTTTAATATGGTAGAAACCATTAATCCGCTCGGTTCAGGCAATATTTGTTAAGTGTCTTCCCAAAGGATACAACCAACAAGCTATAAACCAGTTTCGATCCCACAACCCATCGGTTAAAATGCTGACGTTTTAACACAACAAGCTAACCCACAACCACTCACCTTAATAACACTCAGAACCATCTGTACAACCTCCCCTCCATTATACTCATCTTCCATTGATACTTCATCCTTGATTCGATGGAAGATGGAATTCATGATTTGTTTCACCTGGGGAGGTAGGATGGTCATCTTTATCTTTATACCAAATATTTGAATGAAACAAAAACCAAAATAACCTCCGTATTGTAGCGGCCACGTCTAAATATACGGAAACTTGATAATCGATTGTTTTTAGACGTGTTCTAACTGTCGTTTTGCCGTTCTTTTTTTTGCGTTATTACACGGGTAATAGCTCTGGTAACCCGACGGTGGGCGCGAGGTGATCTGACGATTGCCCGTGTGTTAACCCCCTTGGTTTTCCCATTAACAGGGATAAACACGAATATCCTATCCTAGTCCCGCATATTGCATGTGTAGTATCACTATGATCATTACAATGAAGCCTCGACCTGTTGTACGAAGTGGTTGGATGTCGGTAACACTTCCGATGAATTGCTGTTTTGCAATTCCTCGATTTTCGCTTCATATTTTTGCTTCATCATCGTCGCTTGCCCTCGTAGCTTTTCGTACTGTAACACAAGTTGCTGAGTCGTGCGACACAAGTGGTGAGTCATGTAACACAAGTGCTGAGTAATTACTACGCCGCTGCTATTCGAAATGTGTCATAAGCTTTTATCATTCAGACAAGATTTTTGTATAGTTGGGGTGCATGTATCGGTCGCGAAGTAATCCTGATCCTGATCTTTCAATAAACATAACCATCCCACGCCAAATAGACGCCCCCGTGTGGATAACTCACCGCTTCCTTATACTGCGTCATCTCATCAACTTCCTCTTCCATTCCCGCCATCTTCTCACTTTGTGCTTGGTACAATCCACGTAGCTGGATGAACTGGGGATTTGTAGCAAAGTTGTTAATATCAGAGGATATCGACAAAGTTGTCAGGTTACTTTAGAATAATGGAATTAAAACTCCCGAAAAGTAGATTGCACGCTGTGGAGATACTCGTGGAGAGTGTCTGCCAGCATCCACATATTAGGGATACTTTGCTATAAGACCACCAACTCGCGTTTAACGCACAATTTTCAATTTTTTTTTTGTTTACACCCCCTCCCCAAAAAAAAATTGTTTTAAACATTTATACTGAACAGCCCCGTGAGTATTTACTGGCATAGTCTCAACAAGTACTAACATGAAGGTATTCTACTGGTTGCTCCATTCTAATCTATGTGTATAAGGAGGTGGCTGGGTATATGTTACATATAACACTGCAGGGAAGCCAGTGTTAAACATCAGATAAAAATCCACATATCCAGACATTTTGAACGTTTTACCTATCAGTTAAGCAAGTATACATTGGTATCGATACCACTAGTGCTGTATTAATATGCTGGTATTCTTGTGTTTGCCCAGTGGATTCATGATAATCTATGTATAAGAGGGATGGCTGGGAATATGTGGTATAATATCCTCTAATTGGCTGTCCGGTGTTTTAACTAAATACAAATTTAACATTTTAACTAATTGCCCTCGAAAACCCATGATTTCGACACGCCTGATGTTGGTGCTTTGTTTGGTTCAAATCTCAGTCGCTGCCACAAAACCTTACTTTCTGTTGAATCGCGTTGAGTTTGGATTCCACCTCCTCAGCGCGGGAGGTTTGCTCCTCCAGTTTGGCTTCCTTGGCTCCCAACTTCTGCTGTAGGGTGGTGATCTGAGGTTTATGATACAAATTTTAAGAACAGGTTCTTTTTTTATCGTACTTACTAACAACAGGTTCCATAAAAGGTCTAATGTCTGTAAATAAAGCAAGAATCGGATCGGTGATTATCCCGACGTTCCAAGAACGGGTTCAACCGAACCCATGTGAACCTCTTGAATCCCATTACTGGTTAGATCTTGTCTTATACTATGTTACTAAATACAACACACTGCAATATCTCCCATACCCGTTATGCGACAGATGCAAAATGTTAATTATGATTCAGATAAATCCTTCCCTCATATAATTTTGCATATCTCTTATCAATAAACCATCAGTAAAATCCATAACATATGTTTATGCCATAATCATGACAGTGGAGCCGAGGTAAAGACACTTGTGATAACATTCCCTACATTTCCATCCCCATTTAAGCATTCATCTTATTACACCTGATGGTGGTTACACCTATAGATTACTCAGGTGACAACAATCCTCGCGTTTTTCCATTCACAAGGATAAACATGAATCCTTTCTTAAATCCTGAGGTAAAATTATATCTAATAAGGGGAAACACCTTTGCTTGCTGATCCACCTCATGCGCGCTGGAGAGCTCCTCCAACTGACGAGCGTGCATCGCATCATTATCTTCCAATCTCTTCATCAATGATCGCCTCTCTTCCTCCCAGGATGCTGCTCCTTCGGAGAGCAGCTGCGGATGATGTATTTGGTGAGGAATATCATCCTTGATGGATATTGGGAGCCAAAGTAGACGATATTCACATTTAAAAAAGATGATCTGACGATTGCCCACGTGATAAACGTATTTTAGAATATTCTATCGATACCTGATAAAAAGGATGTTTTCCCATCCATGATAGCGCGGGATATTCATGTTTATCCCCGTGAATGGGAAAACAAAGGGGGTTAACACACGGCCAATCGTCAGATCACCTCGCGCCCATCGTCGGGTTACCGGAGCTATTGCAGTGTGTTATGTATGATTCACATATTCCTTCAATTTTATGATTTAACATATTCCTTCAAACCTTCGATTGAAAGGCGTCGCACTAAACCACCAAACTAACCGGAAAGACGAATGATTTGGTTTGGTGAGGAATATCATCCTTGTCTGATGGATATTTGGAGCCAAAGTGAAAAGTAGAGAATATTAGACTATATTCTCATTTAAAGAAGTAATAAGATTGTTCTATTGTTTATTACATTTCCTCAAAACAATATTATACACGAGTATTGTATCTAATATAGCTTGCCTAGCTTCTGTGGATTAATGGGTTCTACCAAATTAAAGGAACGGTGTCTATTATAAACAACCCACTGTAATAGCTCCGGTAACCCGACGGTGGGTGTGAGGTGATCTGATGATTGCCCGTGTGTTAACCCCCTTGGTTTTCCCATTCGCCGGGATATATATAAATATACCAACCATGCATAGCTTACTTTATTAGATTCCTCCAAACCAGACTTCACAGCCACAAGTTCTTCCTGCAACTTTCCAATTTCCACCTTCGAACTTGCGACCACTTCATCTACATTCGATGATTTTTCACCCAATGCTGCGAGCTGCTCCTCCAGTTCTGGGGGTGTAACAATGGCTGTTTTTTCTCAAACTGGGATTTTTTTAGTTTTGAAACTTTAACCTTTCGATTGAAAGGTGTCGCACTAAACCACCAGACTAACCGGTTTATTACAACAAATTTAGAGTTGAGTTGTACTTAAAGAGCGATATGATATCAAAGCTGTTCACATTGCGCTATCATCGCAACATTAAGCTTAACATAAAAAAAACCTTTCATTTGTGAAATTTCCATTTTAAAACACCTTTTTAAGTTTTATTGTGTAACAAATGGTTGTTTTTTCCCAGGAAGTGTGGACCACAGGGGAAAACGAAAAAAACCTAAATTTAAATCTACTGAAAAATTCAATACTTATTAAGGCATTAAAAAGAAAAAGTAGTAGAAAAATATTAAGATAATTAAAATGAAGTAGAATAAATGTTATATGCAAAACAGTATTGCACTTTTTAGCGAACATCAAACATAAAGTTACAAGTTCTTGTTCAAAGATTACAAGTTCTTATTCAAAGATTACAAGTTCTTGTTCAAAGATTACAAGTTCTTGTTCACACTTTTTTTTTTGTCCAAAGGTGACCTGACATATCATTCTTATCACCTTGAACTTTCTCTTCTAAATCTTCATTTTTCTCCTTTTCAGCTCCATAAACTTCCTTGAACTTCTGACGAAGTTCGACATCTTTCTGTTTGTTGTTGGAGATTTCCAACATCAGCTCCGACACTTTGGATGTCGACTCACTGGGTTTGGATGGTTAGTTTTAGCATTGGTAGAAATGGAAGTAATGGGCCTTCTATGACCTACATTCCTGGACCGCTGCGCTACCGTGGACCCAACTCTACTATTGTATTTGGTAGAAATATTAAAATTAACTAACGTTAAATGAACACATGATTTGTACATGGTTCTGCTACATGTCTGTTGACATTTGCAATTTGGATAAGAAAGCAACAGATATGTAACTGAAACTTTGTACATTGTGTTCACTTTAAGCATTTAGTATGCAGATGAACATAATTAGAGTTGATTAAACATAAGGAATAGCTTTAACTCCCAACATAAACTAGAAGTTACCGACCTCAAACTCTGTGTAAGTTCAACTATTTCTGTGCAGATTCAAAATCATAATTTATCAAAAGTCCCACATAAACCCCCATCATTAACCCCCATCATAAAGCCCCATCATAAAGTCCCATCATAAAGCCCCAGCAAAAACATAGAAAAAACCTCTACATAAACCTCCCAGGAAATAAAAGAACATCAACCCCAGATACCTCAGTCTCTGTGTAAGTTCGACTTTGTCCTGCTCCAATTGTAACGACCTTGATTGACTTTGTTCGAACGATTCTTTGAACGAATCATTTCTTCGTTCCAGCTCTAAGTTGCTCTGCTCTGCATGTCTGGGGTGTATGGGGTGGAACTGATTCATAAGTTTGGAGTTGTTGTAGAGATAGTAGGGATGGAGTGTGTTTAACAGTGATAATATATGATTAAAATCTCAAAAATCACCTATTGCCCTGGGTGCAAAAATTAATTATTTTCTAAAATATGCACGTTGGTATGGTTATAATGTTTGATTGTCAGTTTAATTTATTTTCAAGTAATTTTAATCCAAATTGTAGTTCACACTAGAGTTCTCAGGGGTACAATTTGGGAGGAAAGAGTAAAGTTTGCACCCCGGCACCCCTTACTTTACGCCTAACCCTCTACCACTATCATTATCATATTCTACAAACATTATATTAAGATCCTTACTTTTGGTTTTGTTGCAGCAATTCATTGATCTTCTGATTCTGGTTTTCAATGAGTTTATTCTTCTCCAAGACTTGTTGCTTTATATGTTGATTCTCCTGTGGATAAGATTCTGTAATTTGGTGGATTGAACACTGAAATATTGGTATGATATTCATGTTTATCTCAGCGAGTGGAAAACACAGGCAATCGTCAGATCACCTTGCGCAAACCTTTGGGTTACAGGCGCTATTGCAGTGTGTTGTGTATGGTTCACACATTCCTTTAATTTGGTAGAACCCATTAATTCGCTGGGTTCAGGCAATGTCCGTTAAGTGCCTTGCCCAGTGACACAACAGACTACCTAGAGATGGGTTTCGAACCTGCAACATTTCAGCTGGCTGAAAGGTGAAGGATATGGGATGTGGCTACAACCATGTGTGCAGTGTTTATAAGTAAATAACAACCCCCCACCTGTACAATACGTTGTATATTATGCAGCACCATAGTAGCGTCCATACTTTGTGACGAACCCATGTTCATGGGGTCATGTGATCGATCTTTCACCTCCTGCACCAGGTTACCAACCTGGGAAACCAGCGGGTGAAATATTAGTTTCAGGAAGTTTCTATTTTGTGGAGTTTTCATTGCATATTACAACAAACGAACAATCGTTGAGATTACAAAAGTAGAGAAAAGAAAAAAGGACCGTAACTTATGAAAAAAAAAAAAAAACAGAAAATTTGAAACAAAAATAAACCCAAAATTTCTAAAATAGGAAAAGGACAAAAAATTGTGAAAACAAAATAAACACAAAATTTGTAAAAAAAAAAAAAAAAATTATGGTTGGGTGAAAATTGCCCAATTTGCCCTTATGGCTACCCTGCTAGTAGTAATACCTACATAAAATTCAGTAATTTTCAGCAAAACATTCAGCAAAACTATATTTAATTATATTATGGATTATATAGTTGGCTCAAAGAAAACAAGAATCCGTACAGTAACATTGGTGCAAAAGCGACTGAAGCATCTACCTTGTCTATTTTATCCTGGATCAACCTCAGTTCAGTCAGATGTTGACGGGACTCGGATAGTAGAAGGGGAAGTTCTCCTGGGTTTGATGGTAGAGTTAGTTTTCAGCTCATAAAATACCTGTTTTTTATTACAACAAATTTAGAGTTGAGTTGTACTTGCAGAGCGACATGATAGTAAAGCTGTTCACATTGCATAACCATTGCAACATTAAGCTTAACATAGATAAAAAATTTCCAATTTAAATCAACTTTTTAAGTTTGTTTAATTCCATTATCCAAAAGTTTCGTCCCAACTTTAAACACGGAAACTAAGCCAGATAATCGAACTACCACCGAATAATATGATTTTCCAAAGCACCAGACTGTTGCTGTTCAAATTATAATATTACGAGGGTAAAAGGATTCTTGTAGGCACAGATCAGTGAAATGTAAATTATACCTTGTAATGTATTAATCTGTTGATGAGCATGAAATAACAGTTTGTTAGGATAAATAAAAACCTTTCTTTTGTGGGATTTTCACTACCCAATATCTATTGCATTTTATTTTCTCTTAATGAAAATGAAATAACATTGTTACATTGAAAGTCTGTTCAACATGATAAGAACGTTCCTGAACAATTTGAAAATATTAAAAGTTGCATTGAACTCACCATAGCTTTGTTGCATATGTGGATGATACATTTGCATGGGGGGTTGGTATGAGGAGTATGGGGGGTATGGTTGGTCGAGTTGGTTGTGGTGTGGGGGGGTCTGTATGTATCCGTGCTGGAATGGTACACAGCGTTAGTCGTTATATAGAGGCCACTGAGCCCCAAGTGTGAATATAGAAAAGGATTTCCAGCAACAACAACACATAGATGGAAACATGTGAAATGCTTGTACATTTTAAATAGTCGTACATATACACTAGGGATGCACAAACTAGAATATCTTGGTATTCTAGAATAGTTATTTCGAATCCAGAATATCGAATCCTATTCTATATTAAAAAGCAAACTCGAGTTAAAGTGGCAAGATCGTCAAAAATTCCTGCTGCCGCTGACTACCTCTATGGCCAGTGTGATTACATACTTATAATCATAGGCGGCGACTTCAGTAAAATGTTACCGTTGCGCGAAATTTTATGACGTCACAATCGGCCCTATGCCTCGAACTAACTGGGATAGAACTATGATACTAACGATTTACAAAGCTAAAAGATTAAGCCAGGAGTTTAAGTGTTTAATCTAACTACTTCCCCCGCTGAAATATTGCATGGTCGTCAATACGCAGCTCAGCGTCAACAATACGGAAAGAATATACCTTATATTTATGTGTCTGCGAGGGCTGTGCAAGAACCCAGATTCTTATAACGGTTAACTGATCAAAGAAAAAAACCGTTAACCGATGTTAGTCTACTGTTCTCTCTAGCTAATAGCCTACTTAGTAATGGAAAGAACATGTGAAAAACAGGAGTGCGTCAGTGGTCCTGTATATCTAGGTCAACGTAACCCTAGGTCAAACCGCCGATCAAAGCAATAAACACCGTTGTAAAAGCGGCGCTGCGGTTAGACGATTTAATGTGATAATTATTTAAATGCGCAGGGAATTTTTTGCGTAATTATAAAACAGACACTGCGGCGCAACTGCGGAAGTCGGCGCCCATGCTTATAATATCCGTTGTAATCAACGCTGCTGCAATATGTACAATGGAAATAAAAAGGAACTCCATGCAATTATAGTTTCTTAATGTGCGATGTATATTATTTCGAATCCAAATATTCGAAATAAACGTAATATTTGGATTCGCATTTCGTAGGATTCGAATCCGGAAGATTCGATATTCTAGTTTGTGCATCCCTAATATACACATATACATCCGACCGGTTAGTCGAGTGTTTTAATGCTAAGGCTTTAAACCAAAGGGTTGCAGGTTCAAAACAGGTCGCTAGTTAGTCGGTGTCTTTGGGCAAGGCACTTAACCGACTTTGCCTGAACCCAGTGGAATAATGGCTTCTATCAAATTGAAGGAACATATGAATCATACACAACACACTGCAATAGCTCCGATAACCCGACGATGGGCGCGAGGTGATCTGACGATTGCCCATGTGTTAACCCCCTTGGTTTTCCCATTCATGGGGATAAACATGAATATTATGTACTATCCTATGCTACTTACCACATTTAACCCTAAACTAGGTTTCCATAAGCTTTTTTTGCATATTTCTTAAATCTAGTATTATCCCATATAGAAAAGTCAATATAGTGTTTCTTTGAAATTGTTATAAACAATATTACTCTATATATATATATATTTTATTTGTTATATATATTTTTGTTAAATAAATATATTTTCCCCTAAAATTGAGAGTTACTTTATACTTATCCCTGTTACAATAGGGTTAAGTAAGCCTTTCCAAGCAGTTATTATAATACAACTATGCAATCCCACATAGCCATGTGGTGGCAACGCTAAAATGTGGTGGCAACGCTAAAAGGAGGGAAAGCAGGAAGGAGGGAAACTGCACACTAAACTTACAAAAACTACCTTTAACCCTGTCCTAAACACTAATCTCAAGCCCCAGAACTAACCCAAACTCCAGTCCCATGTTTAAAACTACTTAAATGCCATAATATTCATTTTACTGTGCAGTTTCCCTCCTTCCCGCCTTGTCACTTTCCCTCCTTTAACTTTTTCCTTGTGTGGGGAGATATACCAGGTGAATGATGTTTGAAGCGAAATAATCCCACCTGTTGGTTTGGTTGGTAGTGGGGGTTGGGTTGTAGGGGGCTTGCTGTTATTTGGCGGTGTTGGGGGGGTGGTTGGTCGTTTGGTACATACAGCGGGGGAGTGCTCGTAATTTGGGGGTTCTGAGGTAATTCCCCTGTTCTTTGGGGCTGGGTGATCCGGGGTTCATGCTGGGTAATCTGGGGTGATTCCCCATTTCTCTGGGCTGGGGGCTGGGAAATTTTTATTGAACATTTTAATCATTCATATTAAAAAAGATCTCCTGATTTGTAAACAATTTCAATGAACACACAAAAGCAGTGGTAATTTTGAACGCTGATGGGTGTAGACTACATCGAATCTGCAGCCGAGCAGATTAGGTAAACTGCAAACATCACATTAGTTGCTTTTAAGCCGAAGGGTTGAAAAAAACTGGTCACGATTTTATTCAGTTGTGGGCAAGGCACATTGTAGGCTTTGTTTAAACCCAGTGCATTAATGGCTTGAAACAATCAACACACAGCTGAATAAAGAGCCATATTATAACTTTTTTTGTTGCCCTAACTACAAGGTAAACATAAGCAGTCGACCCATTCGAACAATGGACGCGTATAATCATGAACCTTTACCCACAATCCAGCACTATCCTTCCCCACAGTAACCCCACGAGACAGAAATCACCCAACACCCATTCATAACCAATAATTTTTTTCTTAATAAACAAAATCTTGGATAGCGACAATTGCTTAATTGCAGCCAATTTGAAATAAATAAAGAATTGCAACTTCACTCAGATAATCGATATTTTCCGGTGCAAATTATCCAGCTTCGAATAACCCAACATCACCTACATTTTGTATTGGGTGCGGATGTTGCTTCAGATGAGGATCATCATGGGAGGAGGTGGGAGGATGGGAGGAGGAGGCAGGGAGCAAAGATTGCCCCATCCTTGCCATCCTCTGCTTGATGCTCGACTTTTCATCCCCAGTTGTCCTCTGTGGGGAAGGAGGATTAGTAGGATCGCACATAAGATAATTTGACATGAGATTAGATTATCAATCACAAGGTTAGGATATTCATGTTTTTAAACTTTTAAACTGAAACTTTTAAGTAGAGAAAATTTGGAGTAATAGGCTACTCAGTAAAGATGGGATAATTTTCTATCCTCAGTGGTCCTCCATGTGTGAGGGGAGGATTAGGATGGAAAATTCATTCTATAATTTATTTAACTAAAACTTTCATGCAGAGTAAATTCTGAGTGGCGCTTATAAGGATATTCATGGGTTATTGTCATAAATGGGAAACACAAGAGGCGTTATCACACAGACAATCGTCAGATTACCTCGTGCCCACTGTCAGGTTACCAGAGCTATTTCAGTATGTTGTGGTTGATTAAGTCATTCCTTTTAGAAAACCCCATTAACCCACTGGGGTTATGGAAAGTGCTAAGTGCATTGTTCAAGGACACAACCAACTAGCAAAAAGTTAAGTCATATAAAAAGTTAACTCACCTGAGTGATTTGATCGTTAAGTGATGAAGTTCTCTCTTTGACTGTTGTTTCACTGGAATTTAACAAAATAAATTTGTTTATATTTTATAACGAGCCAGTATTTGAATTAAAAAAAAAGTTGACCTTAATTACGTAAAACAAGCAAGAAAAATATAAATAAATATCTTAATGACCATAGCCCTTGGCGGCATAATGCATAAGAGTGTAGAATAGTCTAAACATGAAGCAAAAATTGTAAAGGATTAATAAAAGAATCAATCTACATTCAAATTTTATTTTAAAGTTCATTGTGAATATTGTTGATTTTACATGTACAAATGTGTTCTGCGGTTCTGAATTATAAGTAATCGGAATCCATCTAATTAAAAGCTGAAAACACCAAGAAATTCTCACTGGGTCTCAGGTTTCGTGGGGTCGCTCACTACTTGCTCTCTAGCCACATCGTGTGGTATCGATTCCACCGAACCAACACTTTTGACCGATGAGGAATCTTTGCTTTGTTTCATCTGGTTGGAACATATAAGTTTAAGGTATGATGCCTCGATTGTATGCAGGAGGTACCAATGGAATAGCTTGGTGATTTTGTGCTTTGTCTTTCAGCCAAAGGGTTGCAGGTTCGATAGGTTGCTTGCTAGTAAGTGTGTTTTTGAGCAAGGCACTTATCGGGCTTTACTTGAACCCAGGGGATTAATGGGTTCTACCAAATTGAAGAAACATGTGAATCATAGACAACACACTACAATAGCTCCGATAACCCCACGGTGGGCGCGAGGTGATCTGACTATTGCATAGATGTTAACCCCCTTATTTTTCTCATTTACGGGGATAAACATGAATATCCTATCCTATCAATACTCATATTTTACAACACAATTTATGCAAAAAGAAAAGAACTATGCAAAAAAAAACCTTATAAAAGAAAACTGCAAATACAGTCTACAAACCTATGGATTTTAATATACGCATATCTGCAGTAAGCTGAATGGTACATAAAAAAAGTATGTGAGGAGGAAAACTGCTCACTAAATTACACATTTTGGGGTTAATGTTGGGGATAGGGTTGAGATAAGTGTTTGGGCGGGTTTAGAACTAGTTTGCATAGTTTTAATGAGCAGTTTTCTTTTTTCTCTCTTGTATTTTCCTATTTTCAGCACCAAAATGAACAACAATGTACTTACCCGCAGTAACATGACTTTAAACGCCAGCGTTGAATTAGGAGGAACTTTGTTTCCCACACTTTTCCCCCCATATGCGAGGTGAGGGGGGATGATTAGGAATCGTGATCCACCTTTTTGCATCCCCATCATACCCTCTTCCCAACCCTGGGGGGTTAATACGGAAATGA
>CH002367.1:663851-694834 GCA_000149265.1 Ciona savignyi
TTTGGGGAACTTTTTTGGGGGGGGATTGTTAACCGGAAATCGTGGAGTGGGGGGTTATGTGGGGTTGTGTTACAGGTGTGTCACACGGGTGTATCGTAGAAGGGTATCTTAACATGGGTTTGTCTTGGGAGTTTTGTGGGGGGATTGTTAAGGGAATTGGTGAGTGGGGGTTATGTGGGGTTGTGTTACGGGGTTTTACATAGGGGTGAGATGGGGAAGTGTCATTACATGGTTTTGGGGAGGTTATGGGAAGTGGCATGTGGGGTTTTATGGGGGTGTGTCACGGGGGGCGTGTCATAAATTATTTGATTCTAAAAACATGACAAAAATATGTTAAACGAAGTTTTGATTTTTTTATGTTTTGTTACAAAACAATATACATTTGAGGTTAATTTATTTTGTTAAGCATTTCTATAATACCAAAATGCTTAGTAAAATAATGATTAGGATACAGTGCCAGATATTTAGTTATAACATAACCAGGGCCAAAAATCCATTAAATTTCAAGTAAGAATTCACTCGCGTATAGAAGCTCATGTGAGTAATCGGAGTAAACATGACTCTCAACTGTAGTTTGTAAGATGTAACAACTGTTTTAATCTGGTAGTATAATCTCACATTATGATGCTGCTGTAAGTATTATAGATTCCAGTATTCAGACGCGCCATGTGTATATAAAAACGGTATACGCCAGTTGAATAGAAAACGGACGCGGTAAATGTTAATTAGTTTTTTATATATGCGAGAGTAAATTTTTACTTTTTAAGGATTTTTGGCCCCACATAACCATTACTTCGTAGATTATATCCATGAAGATGGGAGAACCATAGCTTCTAAATTTCTATGAAATTTATTCATAAAGAAATATAAATATTCAAAATCAATTTTAAATGCACAATATTGACACCTTTATAACTTTTCCTTTGTCCGTTGTGAATCGGAACGGTTTCTCCTTTGCTTCATTGGAATCAAATACACCACCTAGTGTGCCATCATGGTTGACGAGCCAACCAGTGTATTTCACTTCAAGTGAATCACCCGATTCAACTTGGACTAATTTTGCGTCGCGCGGTGAGAGGTCCTGGCTGACAACTGTTTCACATGATGTGGACGATGGGAAGAATTTTGCCAAGCACACCTGGGTGCAAAGGTAGAATGGTTAGGTTTATTGCAGGTTAAACAGCCAATAATAACATTTAACTTCTCACCCAATATTCTAGATATATAGAATAGGGTATTCATGTTTATCCCCGTAAGTTTGAAAACCAAGGGGGTTATCACACGGGCAATCATCAGATCACCTAGCGCCCATCGTCGGGTTACCGGAGCTATTGCAGTGTGTTGTATATGATAGACACGTTCCTTCAATTTGGTAGAACCCATTAATCCGCTGGGTTCAGGCAATGTCCGTTAAGTGCCTTGCCCAAGGACACAACTGACAGGCTAGTGACCAGTTTCGAACCTTTCGAACTTCCTTTAAACTTGAGAGTTTTAAAAAACAATGTGGGCTTTTGTAGTGTATTGTAAACAGGGCTGTAATTAACTCACACATAAATTAATAAGCCATGATTACATCACAGCAAGTGACATTCGAACACAACTAAACTTCAAAATTGCCATACAATTCAAGGTTTGTTTATACATTAGTTTACTATGGTAAATGTCGCAGTAGCGATTATAAAATATTTCGTGCCAGTTACCAAAAAAATACATTAATACGTTCAATCTATCACCAAATTGAATTCCAACTACAATTATTGATATTATGAGGAACCTGTTTTGAAAACTCAGTAAGTTGCTCGGAATTGTCGAACAAAATATTCCAACTTTGTCGCTGGTCATCGTAGAAACTCGCGTAGTTGTTCGCTTGTACCTGGCGTGGGTTGTTGCATTAATATTGTGTTATGTAGATTATAGGACAATTATGTTTATCCCTGATTGTGAGAACCAAGGTGGTTATAATTACGGGCAATCGTCAGATCACCTCGCGTCCACCGTCGGGTTACCGGAGCTATTGTGTTGGGTATGATACACATGTTCCTTCAATTTGGTAGAACCCATTAATCCGCTGGGTTAAGGCAATGTCCGTAAGTGCCTTGCTCAAGGGCATAAATGACTAGTTAGCGATCAGTATCGAACCTACTACCTTTCGATTAAAAGACGACGCACTAAACCGCCAGACTAACCGGCCGGATGGATGCGTTAATATTGTATTCTGTAGATTGTAATAATTGGGTACTATGCTGTTTATTGTGAATATTTAAAAGCTAAATCAAGCTGGCAACCTTAAAAATAGTGGACAGGACTACTTGTGTGTGCATTATTATTTAAACTGCGTAGAAGATTATTATACCGATTATTAAAAATCCTTTAAACAAAGAACACAATCACACAGAAAGTAGTAAAATTCAAACAATATCTCCAGTGCTGTAAAAATGTCCATTTGAAACTTTAAAACAATCGTTTAGTAGTATTTATGCTTTAATGGTTTTAATGTAATCGTTGTTATCACACACATAGTTTTTTACACGGATATTTTACTCACACATGTTTTAGAAAAATTGAATCTAATTTATGATTTTTTTTTCTTTTGTTTTTTCTTATTTTTTGTGCAAGTTTACTTTTAAAAGTGTCTCCCTAACACTGATAGCAACATCTTTCAGTTCTGAAGACCATTGAAAAACTCACCACGAAGTTAAATTGCCTGGTGATTTGCGCAGTTGACACTGGTTGCTGCTTCGTAACATACATCAATATCTTGTACTGTGGACAACTTTAATGTCAAGATAAATTGAGATAGTTGAACTAAGCCAATATATAAAACATGGTATATTATTATCTAACAATGGGGATGGGGTATTATTCCATTGATCTAGTACAGGGATGTCCAACCTGCGGCCCGCGGGCCGCAGTGCGGCCCACCTGAGATTTTTGTGCGGCCCGCTAGTCATTTTAAATCCAAGTAGTATTTTGAACTTTAAATCTTAGCCTAATTAAAATGTATCAGTCAGCTTTTAGGAACGCATTAAGAATCAAAATTTCAGAAAGAAACATACTGACGACTTATCCCATTGACTTTGTTTTGTAGGAATATTCTTTCTATGCGTGTGTTATTTGTTCCTATTTTCAAAAGTAAAATTAATGGCTTTTAATTGTTTCTTTATGTACCCATTCAGGGTTGAAATTAAGGGATCGCGAATCGGCGAATTACAAAATTTAACAAAATCGCGAAAATATAAATTACCGGTACTGATTTCGCGCACTTTTAATAATAAATCCTCAACTCGTTAATATAAAATCGTTTGCCTTCAACATAAAATTATTTATTTACTTCACTTTGTATTATTGGCGTATAATAAGCATTTCTATTATAACGCAACAATAGCCATTATGCGTTCATATACTTCGATTCCTTTATTTATGATTGGTGAGATGCGGCACACCCCTTTTGAATTTTACGTTTATTGCAATTTATCATACTACTAATAAACGGTACTGTCTGCTTTATGTAATAAAAATCTTTCTTGTCGTTTAAGGCAATTTATCATAACCAAACATATTTTGAGCACTTACGCGCGAAAACTATTTTCTCCTTACCAACACATTGCGCAAATCCTTTCAAAACCATTAATTCGAACCCTGCCATTTTTATTAAAATTTAATAGCTTCTGCGGCCCATTGAATTATTTCAAGTGACAATGCGGCCCATTAAAATAAAAGGTTGGACATCCCTGATCTAGTATCTAGTGCGCGTGGGCCCCAGAAATAAAACCCAAAAATAAAACTTCATTTAAAGCATCATCATCTTTAGACTGGAAATTCAGTTGCAATCTCACAATCAGTCGGTATTCTAGGATCAATATACAAATCATAAATAAATTGAGAAAGCAATTTTTTTCTACTTAAAAATCATTTGTAAAATGTATTGCTATGAATAAAAAAGTACTGCTATAAATCATAGTAATAATTACCGTACATTTGCTCATAAGACCACCATGAATTTGAATTTTATTGATTGGCAGTATGCAAAGGTAACCATATAAATAGGTGGAAAGTATTACAAACGGTTATAACAAAACAAATGTTTGTAAATACGTACATCATTAGCCGCGATATTTCTTAATATTGCAGCTCCAAGCTTTCCTTGCTTCACATGCTGGTTGTTGGTGCTGTAATGAATATTTGGTGAATAACGTTTTGGTGCATTTCTGTATTCTAGAGCATCTTGCAACTGTTTTATGCTTTGTGTTTTTATTTTAAGTTATCTCAATATTTGTTTCAGTATGTATGAAAATTTATTTTTTTAATTATTTGGTGGTAAACGCTGCAGCGGAACAATACAAAAAATATTGAATTAAAAAATTGAATCATGACAATGACACTGGCCTGTGGGCAAGATACTACAGACAGTACGAAAACTTTTTGAATGACACCCATGAATTAAAGCAATGGTACTATAGCTAATAGAAAATAAAACAGGCATCAGACTTTAGAAATAAAAAATGTGTATATAAAATTCATTTGGTGAACATTACCCTACTTTCTTCAGGCAATAACCAATAACAACAACAAACTTTATTTCTCAACAACATTTATATCAATTTATTTACAATACATAATGATTTTACAAAGAGCTATAAGCCACCTTTGGCATGACCTTTATACAGTCATATCACACAAACTAATAAACCGGTAATAAACGATATTTATTCCATGTAAATAAAAGATTGGGTGGTGGCATGACAGATTGCAACCAGATTGAAATACGAGAAAATTCCAGTCTAGCTTACTATTTATAAGTAGTAACTGCCATTTAAATCTTCAATATTACGTTTAAAAACTGACATATAGTTTACATGATGGCACCCCGCATTATTATACAGTGGTTACAGGTCAACCCAGACCGGGAAATCACCTAGTTACCTATTAAAGTAATGGTATAGTAGTATATACTGTATGTATAAATAGCACAGGTATAGCTTACTATTTATAAGCAGTAACTGCAACTGCATATGCAACACCTGGTGCATTATTTGCTGGTTTTGCCTTCTGTTGCGCCGGATCTAAAGATTAAATTACTTATTATTAGGTAAAATGTGAATTAGGGTTTCAACAATAAATGTTAAAGTGACTTTTATTTATGAAGGTTTTGTCGCTTAATTTGAATTTTTTTAAACTGAATAAATATTTGAATTGTTTAGCTAGTAACAGTGAACCAAGTAATGACAATTTCGAATAAAGAATTCATTTACAGTTGATCTAGATTGAACTGTTTTCATGATTTTTATCAATTACAGGTTGTTGCAAAAAATCAAATATATTTCCAGAAAAATGTTTTTATTTTTCTTAACTAACGTGTTTTTTTTCAGCTAAATAGAAGTACGACATTGCACTGTATAAAAAAAAAACAAATTGATTTTTTCAAAAAATATTATTTATTTTTATTTATTTTTATATTTTTAAAGTTATATATATCAGTGGTCCACCTGAATAGCTGGCTTAGTGGGTTATAGCATTTTCTTTCAGCATATAAGGTTATAGGATCAAAACTCGCCCTTAGGTAGACGACTGTGTCTTTGGGCAAGGCCCTTAGTAGACATTACCTAAACATGATTTTGAAACCATTCTTGATACAAATGACACATCTATTAGAAGCGTGGAAAATACAAAAACATGAAATATATTTATTCAATTAAAATATTTTAATTTAAAATAGAATAAGATGCCAGAAAATCTTAATACAACAAATACCGAGTATTCTTCTTTGCTCTGGCTACCTTACAAACCAGAAGTTCTCAAAAAAACTGATAAGGACAACAACAAATATATATAAATTCAAAAGATAGTGGCAAGAATGGTTGTTTAAACCTGGTTTCCCAGGTGGTTTTGGTGCAGTATACGTGAGGGAATGGTTACTGTTGGGATTTTTCATCATTTGTTGATTCATCCCAAATAACGAGGACAACTTTGAATTCCCACCAAGCTGAGCTCTGTGGAACACGATTGTAATTTTAAAATAATATGACGTATACCAGCATTAAATAGTGGCTGTTGTACCAAACACAGGTATAATTCCAAAATGCAGGTATAATAATCAAGGTATTTTGACGAAAACCAGCGTTTATTAGTAACCATTCTCCCAAACGCCAGTATGGAAAGTACGGCAGCTGCACACTCGAGTTTTTTTTTACCCCCGCGTCTTTGCACACTTGGGTAATTTCACACACGCTCGCAAGCTAGCGATGTTTAAACATAAACATTGTATAATTTCCAACAAACCTGTAAACCTACCTCTGGACCTCGGGTAATTTACTGTCAGCAACGTATTTGTTACGTAGATAGATACGTTAGCTGATGGACACGAAAAATCGAGGATAGAATAATATGTTTTTTTAAGATTTTGGTAAAACAGTAATGAAAATGAGATTGTGTGCACACTTGAAGTGTGCACTCTTAGACGTTTGCACACTGCACACTTAAATATTTGGCGCGTTCACACTCGAGATCTCGTCGAAAATTGACGTACTTTCCATACGGGTCCAAACGCATGTATAGGTTAGTTCAGTTTGGTTATTTTGGTCCTTTTTCACGCTAATGATAATATTAGCAAGGTTAAAAAGCACGAAAAAATGACAAAACTGCAGTGGTAAAAACATGTCTGTTGTATTGATAAAATTGTCTGACCTTTTTTTCTGTTTATTTAGGATAAGGAGGTGCCAAGGCAAGTTAACCCTTGGGTTTTATCAATGTCTCATTGACTTTAAAGTTTAAAAAAAGTAATTTTTTTTTGTGTTACGATAGGATAGGATATTCCTGTTTATCCCCGTGAATGGAAAAACTAAAGGGGTTAACACACTGGCAATCGTCAGATCACCTCGCGCCCATCGTCGGGTTACCGGAGCTATTGCAGTGTGTTGTATATGATAGACACATTCCTTCAATTTGGTAGAACCCATTAATCCGATGGGTTCAGGCAATGTCCGTAAAGTGCCTTGCCCAAGGACACAACCGACTAGCTAGCGACCAATTTTGCACCTGCAACCTTTCGATTAAAAGGCGACGCACTTAACCGCCAGACTAACCTGCCGGACCACCTTTAACTTAAAGGAACAATAAAATGAAAATCGTCTAGTTTACCGAACCAATTAATGACATAGTGCAAGAGAATATTTAAAAATAAATATTCTATCAATAAACGTCTTAAATTATACAGAGTTAATTTTTTACCCCGGGGTTGGAGACAAAAAATCCCCGTCATCTTCGTTTTGTCCACCAAGCGAAAAATAACTCATTTTCACAAATGCAGGAATTAGAATACGTTCATTAAATAGTCGGTATTCTGTAATGATATTAAATAAGTTAGATTAAATAAGTCGTCCTTAAATAAATGAATTTACAGTGGGTCACCGACTGAAACCAAATGTAAACATAACGTATCAGCTGATCACGGATACTTTTTCGTTCCACAGTATTATTTAAGAGAATGTATTAACAAATATGAGAGAACTCAAACTTGTTTTTTTATCTTTGGCTGGAGGGCAAATTACAAAAAAAATCCTAGTACGGTTGTGTGGACAAATGGTTTACGCGACGGATACATATACTGAATAATATACAAAAAACGGTCTCAGTACCGAGTCCATCATGGTATCTAAATCAGCCCGGTAAAGAAGTAAAAGTAAAAAAACACCATCGCTTTAATCGGTCAACAAGTGCCTAAAATGTAGGCGAGTTAAGGGTTAACACACTTGTGTTTGCTTATGCGGCGCCACATATTTGTCCTATGACGTGGGGCCTTTAGGGCTACACGTTCTCCCAAAGCCGGCTCTCCGACCGATCAGCTTGATGGTTCAGTTTATTTTAGCCAAAAATGTTCAGGTTCGAAACTGGTTCCTAGATAATCGTTGTGTACTTTGAAAATGCAGAAGACATTGCCTGAACCCAGTGGATTAATGGGTCCCACTAAATTAAAGGAACGTGTAAATCATACACAAAACACTGCAATAGTTTGGGAACCCGACGGTGGCCGTGAGGTGATCTGACGATTGCCTGCGTGATAACGCCCTTTACGTCTATCCATTCACGGGAATATCATATCCTATTTTTCAGGTACTGGTAAACGGAAAAAATGCCCAATCTATAGTACGCTATGATTTATGAATGATATCAATGCATAAGTGCCTTGCGTTTTCCACATTTGTCCGACAGTTTCGTCTATTGGTTTAGTGCGTCGCCTTTCAGCCGAAGGGTTGCAAATACGAAACCGTTTGCTAGACGGCTGTGTCCCTGAGAAAGGCAGTTAACGGACATTGGCTTAAACTCAGTGGATTAATGGATTTCTCAAAATTAAAAGGAGCGCGTAAATCATACACATCACACTGTAGTAGCTTCGGTAACCCGACGGTGGGCGCGATGTGATTTGACGATTGCCCGTGTGTTAACTCCCTTGGTTTTCCCATTTACGACGATTAAAATGAATATCTTACCCTAATCTATCCATTCATGGTGACAAAACATAAATATCATATACTCCACTGCTTTAAATAATGCAAAATTACAAATTCTCTCGTATACGTCAGAGTAGGAAGCTATCACAATACTACCTGGTGCGAGCAAAAAAAGTGTTTGTGCTATCAGTAAACATGTGCCCTACGTAGTTAGTTTAAAATTCCTTACAGTTCCTTTATTATATTAAGTTATTCAGATTAGACTTCTAATATTTTATGGATATGTAATAATCTTAATATGTTAGGCGTGTAAATGGGTTTAATTTATCGTGTTAAACAAATGGTAAATTAAGTGTCAATTGACAATTGTAGTATCATTAATAGTTATACAACCAAAACATTTAAGTTAAGTAAACTATGGTATTTCCAGCACACATTGTAGCAGTTTAGTTTTTTATTCGAATTTAGTTGGGCTTTTTTGTTGTAATTCCATTTTAATGGTAACATTATCAACTAAAATGTATTCATTTATATACAGACAATTTTCGTTTGTGATAGATATTCTGCAAATATGATAGTTTTTAAGTAAACATCACGAAATGATTCTACTTCGAATATATTCAAGGTGTGTCACAGGAACATCATCTGGGAAGTTCCTTAAAACTATCGGGGGAGGTTTCCTGCAAGGGAGCAATGTAGAACTAAACCACAACAAGTTTGTATCGAATTTAAGACCAAATTCCACCACAATTCCTGGTCTAGCAAGTACGAAAACCAATATTTATTGCAGCCACAATGACCCTGCAAATCATTCACTGAGTGATGTGGGATTAATGTATGAATTAAATGAAGAGGATCAGTCACAGACAGTGCTGAAGTATAATCCAGGCTTCACAAAGAGGTTTATATCTGAAGCCGATGCCTTAAACAAGTTTTGTATCATGGTTCGTAAACCAGGATTGGAAGTCGTCAACTATTTGAAGCATGCCGACTACTCTGCACCTGTAAACCGATATTTGCTGTATGGACCGCAGGGCTGTGGTAAGACTATGACAATGCTGTATGCAATTTCGTACTGTCGTAAGCAAGGTTGGCTTATATTCCCTGCGTTTAATACCTGGTCGTGGCTCAAATATAAAAGTGATTACGCGGTGAAGAGAAAAGAAGAGATTGTGAGGTCACAATGGAACAAAGAGCGTGTCGATCATTCAGAAGTTGCGTCAAGATGGTTGGAAAATTTCCGACAAATAAATTCACATCTCCTTGACAAGATATACACAACTAGAGAGTACGTATGGACCAAGTATGAGAAATCCGAAGCCGGGATTTCATTTGCGAGTTTGGTTGATCAAGGTATCGCACGTGTGCGTATCGCGTCTGATGTGATTGGATGTATCATTCGAGAGGTTTTGCAGCAAGACGATTCGAACTTCCCGCGATCATTAGTCGCAGTGGATTGCGTCAATTCATTCTTTTCCATCACAACTTTAAAGATCGAACCCGGTATTTATGTTGAGCCGAATGAACTCACAATGGTTTACAACTTCAAGAAACTCCTGAGGAACCGGTGGAAGAACGGGGCGGTTGTAGTTGGACTCAACACGTCTGGTATTCAAAATCAAACTGGGCGAGTTGAGAATATAACAAGCGAGCACCCACACGATATCCTGGGGGCGGAAGGGTTCGACTGGTTGGACCCTCACATCCCAATCCACGTACCGTTGTATACAGATAATGAATCCATCTCCCAGCTCGCGTATTACCAAGATCGAAAGTGGTTGGTTGGACGAAGTATATCAGAAGCGGGAGAAGCAGAAATTTTACAAATTTGTGGAAATTCTCCAAACGATATTAGTGTTTATTGTGGACATCTGTATTGAACAATCCCAGTTAAATTGCCCAGAAACATTTCTGGATGCTTTTTTTAATAAAAACTAAAAAATACCGTTATTTTTTAAGCGTGTATATTGTTGACACTTGCATTAAACAATTTGTCCGACCGGTTAGTCTGGCGCCTTTCAACTGAACGGTTACAGTTCGAAACTGTTCGCTACCTGTCGGTTGTGTCCTTGGGCAAGGCACTTAACGGGCATTGCCTGAACCCAGCACTTTAATGGGTTCTACCAAATTGAAGGAATGTCTTAATTATACAACACACTGTAATAGCTCCAGTAACCCGACGATGGGCACGAGGTGATCTGCTGATTTCCTGTGTGTTAACCCCCTTGGTTTTCCCATTCACAGAGATAAACATGAATATCCTATCCTAATCAGTGAATTCATTCTCAACTTTTCAGGGTTCTTGTTTTAATAAAAACTTATACAATCCTATTTTTAAATTTAGAATTTTATTAACATAGAATTTTAGAGTGGCAAATAAAAAGTATGCTTCTAATAGATTGTAAAAAAAAGTATGCTATGCCTTTGGACAGGTTTTGTACGTATTGCATTTATATACTTTTATACAACCTTTAATTATATAGACAAGACAACATGGCTGAACTCACATACAATATCATTAGGTTTTTACAATAGAGAATAGAGAAATTTGGCTTTGTGCAAGATTCAACAATCAGTAAAAAGGTCATCAAAGTAGTAGTAAAGAAGCGTGGTAGAAATTAGTAGAAAATCAGGTAAATGTTATCAAATAAAGATGGAGGTGTTCACTTGGCCGTCCACGCATTGAGCTTCTGCCTTGGCCTGGAACAACTGCTGGACGAGAACCGACTTTTCGTGCTCTAATTGGACGATTTTATCCGACTTTTGTGTCACATCCTGTGAAATAGAATCGGTTAAAACTGCAGAGGTTAAACGTTTAGGGAGTCATTATAGGATAGGATTTTCATGTTTTTTTCCTGTGAATCCGAAAACGCAAGGGGCGTTTTTACACGGGTAATCGGCAGATTGCGGGCGTTATCACACGGACATTCCTTCCATTTATTATAAACTAATGATCTACTGCGTTCTGAAATGTCCGCAAAAAAATTCCACAAGCATAGTGAATGAAAGCTGACATAGAATTTTCACACATTTCCGTGCGATTACGTAACGGAGCGTTCTCGTGGACGTTTCTTAAATTTTGGTTAATAGTCCGGTCGGAAAGTGCTTTGAAAGGCTAAAATATAGCAAAAGCGAGACTGGAAAACGACAGTAGTTAATATGCGGACGTTAAAACCCAAACAATATCCCGATGTATTAGGGGCAATAACTTTAAAATTCTCTGTTATATCTAAGCAACACACTAAACTTTACTCAGGGTATGGTTTCGTTATTCTATGGTTACTGTCGTGCTATAAATTCTAATTTGTATTTGCATGTTTTTGTGTTTTACCGCACACTCTTCTTCAGGGCTCTATATATATCGTTTGGTCGTAATTAAATTTTGATTGCTTAAAAGTTCTTTCGTCTAGGTTTGTCTGCCGCGTCCGCTATATTTATTAAAGTATATCCTTTTTTTAATGACGTGTTTTAACGACTGTTCGTTTTGCCGTCTTTTCCGTTCTGTGATTATATTAGTTTGCCATTTAAAAAAAAAAATGGGGCAAAAATGAATAAACTAAACTATGTCCGTTGGTATCAGTTTATTCCATGTACGCATGGCGACCAACCTGTGTTAATATGTGGTTCTGTTCCCTTAGAGCAGTAACAACCCGAGATTGCTTATCTGTCACGTGACCATCATATTCGTTGTTCTAAAACGAAAAGTCGGTGGTTATAACGGAATAAATATATATTCGCGCCAAGGGGCGAAACGGCCCTTCGACATATTTTATTCATTATCATGGCCTTCAGAAATCGTTTTACCAATTTCGTTTACTTGATTTAAGAATTTAATTCTGGATTGTTTTTGCTGTTTTCAAATTCAAGAAAATTAAAAAAAACGCTGCTGTAAATAAACAAGGGTTACAGGTACGAAACTGGTCGCTAGCTAGTCGTTTTTATTTTAATAAAACACACTGCCATAGCTCCGGTAACCCGACGGTGGGCGCGAGGTGATATGACGATTGCCCGTGTGTTAACCCCCTTGGATTTCCCATTTATGGTAAATCCCCCCACTTAAAGAACTTTTAATGCAGAGAGGACAAAATAATTATCAAAATTTACCGTTTCCGTATTATCGTCGCTCATAGATTGCACGAACTTGGTCATATCTGACACTTTGGTCAGAAGACCATCAATCCGCGCTTGTGTAGCTGTTGCGTCATTTTCTGTGACGTCACTAGTCGGTTTGAGGCCATTGTTCGACAACAATCGCTGTTTCTCTTGTACGTCACAGATACGGTCTTGGAACCACTGGCGACCGCGGTTCAAAGTCTCCAAACCTTGGAGTAAAACGTCTTTTTCCTGCTCCAGCTGTTTGATCAGTTTCAACTGGAAGAGATTGGTTTTATTTGACCATGGTTTCACACAAAGATATATACTGCATATTAACTTGTCCCGTTCGGCTATTATGGGGCACCTAGTTCCTCATTTGTATTGTTACGTCCTCTACCGACACAATTAGCTAAAAACGAGTATCCGATACAAAAATCACGTCCCCACTTGTTGAATGGGCTAGGGTTCGAACCCATGATAGGCTCGTCCCTAAAACAGTTTTTGGATATTAATCGATGTATGTAGTGGTAGCGTTAACCGTTTTATATTATTTTTTATATAAATAGTCTAAGTTTCAAACACGTGTTGGGCTAATTACCGGGGAAAAAAGTAAAAACCAACTCACCACGTTATAATCGATACCATTGGTCACTGTGTGGCGCCTCCGCTCTCTTTTCTTGCTCCCGCCGTGACGTCGTCTGCCCACTGTTGCGTAACCGCCCGCTGGAATTCCCGAACCTTCTTTCGATGTTTCGGGTTCGCCTGAGCATTAAAGCGCGGTTTGAACCTTACATGTCATGGTTAGGACCTGAACCACACACAAACACGGAGTCAGTTTCTCCGCGCGGAATTGTGTAATCCGCAGATTAACCCTTGAAGCCACGGCCAACAGCAGCGTAAATTTGATTTGACCACAAGTACTTAAGCGAAATTTGAAATATAAATAGTGGTAATCGCTAATTGTTTATGGCACTTTATAATCAGATTAAGCAGCTTCATTCAAACTGAAGAGCATTATACTGAATGGTCGTTTTGAGTGGTTTATACCAGGTCCGTAAGGTCACACAAAACCAATTAAAACTTCGGCTTTATTTAAAAACACTGAATCAACGCAATAAAATGCGGTTGTGTCGAGTCGTTTTTAATTAAAAAACGAAGAAATCGTTTCTCAATTGTATTTGTCATTCGGTACAATCAGGAAACCACATTTGCAGGTGTTTAAGTGTTGGTTCGTCTACGTGCCGGCACTTTTACACGAGATGCGCATGTTGATTGGGAGAAGATATAACGCATGCTGGTTTTATTGTGTTCATTAGCACAAAGGTTACCACTGCTGGGGATTACGACCAAAAACAAAAAAAAAGATTAAAAAATGCGTCATAAATATACATCGCGATACGTTGTATTTTGTTTCAAATGAACTACCAGATGTCGGGTTAAAGTGCTTACTACGACACCATATTTTAAATGACTTATTTAAACGCTCTAATCTCACCGTAGCTCCAACAATTTCGGCGTTTACAATAGTTTTAAAATTTTCGGCGCTTACCGTAGCGTCAATAGTTTTCGGCGTTTACCGTATCGTCAACAATGTTCGGCGTTTACCGTAGCGTCAACAATGTTCGGCGTTTACCGTAGCGTAAACAATATTCGGCGTTTACCGTAGCGTCATCAATATGATGCGCATTCCGTAGCATCACAAATGTGAGAAGGTAAACTACATGATGGCGAACTAAACATGCGAGACACGTTCCTCCTTTTTTTACTAGGCCAAGGTTCGAACCCATGATGGGACCGTTCCTAAGCCATTTGTTTATATAGTTAGTATATCTATCGGTTAACCATTCAGCCAAACGACCGTACAGCGAGACACGGTTCCTCCTGTTATTATCGAGTTAAACGAAGCGGATCAAATAAAGGGGAATTCCTGTATGGATACCAAGACTTTGAACCTTCTAGTTTTCTTTATTATATCCCAACGAAAATTATTTTTGTTTACTCTTCAGGTCTATTACAAAGCTTGTCTTTATTCTAAAAGCAAAATTATTGATTCTGGAGTATTCTAGAAAACAAAATGATTCGGATAAGGACTTACATCCGCCAAAGCTGACCTGAAGCAAACAATATTAAATCATTAAAGCAACACTTAATTCAGCCAATAAATGGGAAACACAAGACGCGTTATCACACGGGCAATTGATTACTTCATATAATAATCGAATTTCTAGTTAATGAGAATTGGTCCAAATCCGAGATTTTAACTTCGCCGCAATTGCCTGTTGTGTGGAATGTACCGACTCGCTTACAGGCTATTCTTGGCATGCGCAGTTAGACGTTATCAGTTATTAACGCTCCGTCGGCACCGGTACCAATGTAAACATATCAACAACCCCGACTGCTCAGTCCAACACAGCACCTGTGTTATGGAGGTGGTAATGTGTCCTACAGCTGCCTTACATAACAGCACTAACCACCGGTGAGTTATTACATTGTAAGCTTATCTATGTTATTCGTGTATTTGTCCCAAAACAGTCGGACATTTAGTGAAATTAAGCTGAAGTTTACAAGGTTTCGTACTTCATGTTGCTGAATGGTACAAGACGTGTTGCTAAATGGTACAATTAATCACATCAAAATAGGACTCAATTTTAAAGTATACGCTTTAACATCCGTTTTAGAATATGTGGAAAAGTCTTTTACGCGACATAATCCGTTACACGTCACGGTCCGGTCCGGTCCGGTAAAGTCCGTTATGCGGTCCCGTCTTTACGTTTACGGCGGTCTAGTTCGTAAGCCATTACACGGTTCAGTCGGTCCGTATATATTCTAACTCACATGAGAAATTGTGGTGAGATTTCGACGCCCCCAATCTACCAGTTGTTGTGTTCTCACTTGGAGAATGACTGACGTATTTATCCAATGACGTAGGCGGGGAATTTCGGGCTGTTTTGGGTGCCGGGCGGTCTGGGGGTGAAGCGCTGTTACATCTTCTTCCTACCCCCTCCCTAGTTGCATTGACGTCGGGTTTCATATCCGGGGCTGTCCCTCCTGTCCTCTTTCGTTCCGCCGATGACGTTACAGTTGGGATTATTCTAGTATTTGATTCGTCACCGCTTCTGTAAGACACGGGATGTTATCACTCGTATTTAGGTAGTTGGAATGAAATACTTTGGTAACTTAAAAGTAGATACAATTAAACCATCATGGCAAAACATTATCATCACATGAAATGAAATTATTCGTTAATTTTTGGATAGGATAGGATATTCATGTTTATCCCCATGAATGGGAAAACCAAGGGGGTAAACACAGGGGCAATCGTCAGATTACCTCGCGCCCACCGTCGGGTTACCGTAGCTATTGCAGTTACCGTAGCTATTGCAGTGTGTTGTGTATGATAGACACGGTTCTTCAATTGGGTACAACCCATTAATCCGCTGGGTTCAGGCAATGTCCGTTAAGTAAAGTTGCCCAAGGACACAACCGAATATCTAGAGACCAGTTTCGAACCGGCAACCTTTCGGTTAAAAGGTGTCGCACTAAACCACCAGACTAATCGGTAGGACAAACTTACTCTCCAGCGCTGGCATATTGCCGTCTTTGGGTTGAAAACGCATTTCTCAGTATCCTGTCTCCCGCGCGTCGTTCCATTGATTCCCCGCTGAAGCAGCTCTCGGATGCTGACGTCACTCCAGTGGAGGGCGGTGTTGTGACGGGTCTCCTCAGACTGCCATAATGGTTGGGGATGCAAGCTGATGACTTTGCGCGTTGGAGGGTGCCGGTTATCCCGATGTATTTGCCCGACAGCCCGATCGGTTTCATTTTATTCATTGACCGCTTGTCGTCCGAGTTGATGAACAATGTGTTGGCCGTGATTCGATCCAAATCACTTTTCTCCGAGACGCACTGGAAGGATTTCTCCGAACCCGAGTCCTGCATGCACATTTTCAACAAACTGGTCTCGTCTTCGGATTTTGAACTTTTCTTCGGATCCAGACTGCAGATTGACAAGTCTGATTTGAGACTAAGAAAAGACTTATCAGCGGACGAATCAGATTTGATCTCTTCCAAGCTCTGGTTGATCTTATTGACTCGAGTTTCTTCTGTCGCAGACGACACTGCGGAGAATTTGGTCGCGTAGCCCATCTTTGTCACCCTTACTTCATCCCGGCTCGACGTGGGCCATGGGGCGCGTTTGGGACTTGGTAGGACCTTGAATAATTGTTTATGACATTACATGCATAATGGACGCTGACCTAATCGGGTGGTGTCAACTTTTAGCAGTGGCTGATTTTATTACGTTTTGCAACTATAAATAAAGAACGTAATATGTGGTTAAAAAGAAAGCCCGATAAGGGACTTGAACCAATGACCGTTGGATTAAACGTCTTCCACGCGGAGACGATTCGGATTTAAGAATAGGATTTTTAGGCATTATCACCATAAGTTGAAATAAGGAAAGGGGCAATCGTCAAATTACCTCGCATCCACCGTCAGGTTAGTTATTGCATTGTGTTGTATATTATCGGTATTATCAAGACATTCATTTATTTTAAGAGACCATTAATCCACTGGTTTTAGGCGATGTACGTTAAATGCCTTGCCCCAGGACACAACCGACTATAGCTAGCGACCAGTTTCAATCCTACAACCGGTTGAAAGGCGACGCACTAATCCACCAAGCTATTTGGCAAAACTGATAATAAGGAAAATACAATGTTTCTGTGTTCAGGCGACCCATATCGGTGTCCTACCTATCAACTAACAAAGTTTACCTTTGCGGTAGAAATGGGTCCGCTGTTCGACCGCCTGTGCCCGCTTTTAAACGAGCGGTTGTCTGGGTGGTTCTGCGGTTGGGGAATCCCCGAAAACGTATTTACTGGGTATCGGCCAAACGTTACGTCATTATCCTCCAACCAATTAGATCGCGAGCTTTGTTTGACGTAAGAACCTCTTTTAAAATCTGAAAACAAAAATATTTGATGTTAAATTGATGTTAAAGATCAATTTGCAGCGAAAATTAACGGTAAACTGAAAATAAAGCGCAAAAACTGACCAAAATGTTGTTTTTAATAAAATTTGACAGAATATCAATAAAATGAACTTGGATTACTTAAAGAATCGAAGAACTAGTAAATCCCAAGCCTCGCAGAGAGATTAATGCAACTGGATCGATATACGATTTAATTAGTATGCTCCAGGTAACAACTAATTAAGTTACTTCGAATTTTTAATGAATTTGTAATTAATGAAGTTACGTCATACGACATGATGCTGGCGATATACTGGAGTGAATTCCAAGGATTATATCGATATGCTCGTGGGGGATAGACAAAGTTCTTAACGTACAACCCGATAAAATCACATGTGCACGAGATTTAAAGTATTGATTAAAACCTAAATCCACTTTCATAGACTCTACCTAGGGCGGTGGGGCCAGGAATTTTAAGATAATCGCGGATAAATCGTTTTATCGGATTCCGCCTACCATAGGATAAACAACAACCACATACCTTCGTTGTCCGATGCGGTTTTGCTTTGGTATCTCGACGCTTTGCCTTTTCCTATATCTCGGTAATAATACGGCGGTAATATCCCCGTGTCGGAGTCCAAGTCTTGTTTTGATGATGTTTTCCTGTTTGTGGCGTCTTTGAACTTAACCTTGTCGTGGCGCGCGCGGGAAAGCGCGGTTCGCAGTCCCCACACAAATGTCTCGAACGACAACAGGCCATCAGGCGGCGCTACAGATCTCAGACAATCCAGCACACCGGGGAGATTGGGAACTGCGTCATCTCTCCACCGTCGTTCGATTTCAGTCAAAGGAACGAGGCCGATACCGTTATCATCCAATATGTTGAACAAGGTCTTCATTGAGTTGACAAATTGCTTTGGGAGTCCAGACACCGGCGCGGCCGCTGCGTGCACACCGTGCGACGTGTGGAAATTCTCCATTGTACGAGAGGAAAAAAAATTCTCCATCAGACTACTTGCATATGTGACAATATATTATGAGCAATAACTCCACAAATTCTGAGTTACAGGAGATAAATTAATAAGAGACTTGAGGCGATGCGTTAATAAACCGCGTCAGTGTCTTAGTGCTGACGTATTATCTGCTTAAATACAATTGACACAACAAACTAAAGGTCACGAATTGCTGTTTCATCCAAAATCTGCACTTCTAATAATCGTTTGAGAGAAACAACTCTGCAATACTGTTGCATAATACATGACTAATCGACTAAAGACGCGTTCTAACCAACCTATTATACACGGCCGTCCATCTGTGCTAGTTATGCAACATCGTAACCTATTTGCAAATCGACTTTTTATCTTGTTTTTCTTATTATTTATCTAACTAAACACAGAGTGCAGCTGACTCGGTGATTATTGGTTGGTCTTTCTCTGCATCCTTTGCTGTACATTACTTTGAATAACTGTAAATACTGTTGTTGTTTGTTGAATTCTGCTGATGTCAGCATAAATTAAAAAAATAACTTAAAACTCTGGTAATTAATCATAACATCACGCAGACAATGCGGTAGCTTCAATTATATGCGTGTTTTGACGACTGTGATGACAACTATTCGGTTTTCCTATTTTTTCATAAAACGTCCTGCTTCGTGTTTTTATCGTGAAAACAAAAACTAATTTGAAGTTCAAGACTGTGGTAAGCACTAGGGAGACTTTAACCAGTTGTGTGACATGTCATCGTAAACCCGATCAATTTATATTAACTCCTGTCATTTATCTCACCTTTGAGTTGCAAATGATTATCCATCCTATTTACACACAGCGAAAGTAACAACAATTAGCACTTTAACTATCCACGCAAAAGTTGCCACGGTCGCACCTTTAGGCCTCATTTGTTCGTCATTAATTCAATTTTAGCGTTTTTTCTTCAGCAATAAAAAGTACAACAACCTGTTTTGAACATAAATAAACAAACTTGTACTCTCTGGGAAACCGCCACACTTTCGTGTTAAGACTTCGTATAAACATCAGCGACCTAATCTACTGCTCTGAGGTCAATGGTCATAAAATCTGAGTCCTGGACGTGATTATCGAAAGATAAGTGGTTCTACTTCATAATAAACCGTTACTGTTAATTTTGAACTCGTCGCGAGCGGTGCTGGTGGTCTTGTCTCCAGGAGTGCAGACGTGTAGTCGATTACCACGAACGCGATGACTTTAATTGTTTAAACGCTGGTGGCGAGTTAGCATCGCGCAATCATGAAAGGCGGTCAACACATTTATTGTCGCGTCTTGGTGGGCGACCGCCGGCAGCTGATTAAGACCGAGACAGTCGCCTTTTGTTACTACGCATGAAGCGCCCTAGAACTTCGCAATCAAACAAATTGGACAACGCCACCTAAGACTGCTTAATTGCTGCACTATTTTAATTACAGGAAAACCTTTGAAATAATTTGCAAACTGTTTTCATTATCAGGTTTACCGACTATAGCTGTGTTTTTCGTAGGTCATTACATGTGTATGAAGTAGCCAGGTTTTAATTGTTATTGTAGTTATGCTGTTTTATTTTTAATTTATCCTTGTCATATTTTTAATTGCCTAATAAGAAGCAAAAAATAAACTAAACCAAGATGTAACTTGTAGTCGTCAATCCAAACCTGTCATCCACATATACTTTGAAGCTTCAGAATAAACATTTTGGACAAATAAGGAACTAAAATCGACCACTATTATGGGACACAATAGCTCGCAACTTAACCTGAACTTTACACAAAATATTGACATTTCCCCTGTCACTAAATATAACTGCATACACTAAGCATGACTCAATCTATCGGGATAACAAACCACCCAGCTTTCTGTCCAATGAATAGCAGCCTAAACCAGATGCGCCGGCAGCAGACTTGCCGTTTTTTTCACGCAGAAAACTTGAATTTTTGAACGATGCGCCGACGATGGCATGCTATGCAGTCGTCGGTGCTCGTCACGGCTGACTTACCCCCGCTGATGACGTCACATTTTAACCGAACCAGCGGTTTTCCGCCCATTATGATCCACCGGGCGCTACTGCTGTTCACAATAAGTAACCAGCTGATCCTGCAGTAGTAAAGCACGAAGCAAGTGTGGCGAACTATTGTAATCTACTTAAAACGAATTTAGGGCACTTAATAATCAGCTGTGACTTCGAAAATTAGTCCAATATTATCCACGCTGCAATTTAAGCGACGAAACTAATCCCATAACCCCCTTCCTAGTATAAGTTTATTTAACTCATCTAGTTTAAGATTATTAAGTACTAAGATTATTCAAAAAAGAAATTACATTATTAGTTAATTAATATCTTAACTAACCTTATTTCTTTACACTGTTGAATCCGCGACCAAAATGACAACGATTACAGCATTCAGTGGAGTTTATTAGCGGGAACAACAGAAGTACAACATGAATACGAGTGAAGATATGTACCCAAGGGCGTTGTTGTAAAGATTGCTTCATTAAAGCGCGAATCGGTAAATTGGAAATCAGATCAAATTGCTTCGATAATCTAACTAATTTAAGAAGGAAATCAGACATTTTATCATGTACATAAGTTCGGAAAGGGATAGAGTGCCCCTGATAACCCTTAGGTTGGAAAATCTTGTAGATTGAGGTGACAATAAGATATATATTCATCAAAACATCCCATCACCAATGCAATAAAAGGGTTAAAGAGAGCTTTTTTAAAATCGTGTCGACATTCGGGTAATAAAACAACTAATATTTTCTATAGGTTTTACATATTATTATACATATATAGCCATATTGGTTGGACATACGTGTAATAATAAAGACTATTGCAATTATTTTGTGTTGTAAATAGGTTTTGAGGGGGTGTTACAAATTTTAGAAAATATTTATCTCCAATATTGATTTTTCCGTTTCTTCTCAATAAAAAAAAAAGAAAATTTCAATTTTGAGAAAATATTTTTAGCTTTAACATTTTTCGATTTTTCACCATAAAAACTAAACTTAACAGATTTCCGCTTCATTTTAAATCAAGTATTTTGCTTCTGAACTTATACAAACAGTTATCATCACAGTAACTCACACAAAAGCAATAATGTTGGGTTTTCAACTGAAAAATTGTTCACATTGCTTTAACATGGACACTCTTTTTGTAGGAAAATAAAAATGGAGAAATAAAAATAAATTTGTAAAATATAGCGGCGGATACACAAGCATACATTGCACAACAATTCGGATCACTTTAAAATTGAACTGGAAAATTGGTTAAACTTCACGGAACTGTTTGGCGCTTTGGAATGTTGACTTGGGTGTCGGACTGAAAGCTACCACTAGGGGTCGTACTAGTAGGGGAGTGTACAGTGGGTGAAGGGTCAGTTTTTCGGGTGGTCAGTGTGGAAATTGTCTTCTGGAACCAAGTATTCTTGGTGGCTTGTAGCTTCTTGTGGCTTGCCGCGAGTCTATGTTCCAGATCCTGGGGTGGGAACAAGGAGGTTGACACAGCAGTATAGGATATCCATGTTTATCCCCGTGAATGGGAAAACCAAGGGAGTCAACACACGGACAATCGTCAGATCACCTCGCGCCCACCGTCGGGTTACTGGAGCTATTGCAGTGTTGTGTATTATTCACATGTTCCTTCAATTTGGTAGAACCCATTAATCCGCTGAGTTCAGGCAATGTCCATCAAGTGCCTTGCCCCCAAGGAAACAACCGACTAGGGGACCAGTTTCAAACCAGCAACCTTTTTGGTTAAAAAGCGTCAACTAATCGGTCGGACTTTAATGGGCATCACATAAACCCAGTTGTTTCAAAGTTGTTACATTATACATTAGAACGCAATGCAATGGATTCAGCAACACAATTGCAGGCACAAGTTGTCTGTCGGTAGCCTAATATCTAATATAATACGAGACCAAAACATGGGATTGGCAGTTGCTTCTACCATAATAGATGTGGATGGACTTTACATTCAGGTTTTAAAAATATCTTGTCCCCCAATCAAGTTATCAGAGCTCATAAATGGCGCTTATGAATAGTCCCGACTCCACCCATGATTTAACAATTTCCAACCCCCAGGATTATATGTAAAAGCCCCTACATTAACCCAGGGGTTAAATGGTAACCCCCCCACAGTAACCCCAGGGTAAAATAGAAAAAACCCTTTATATTAACCAGGGGTTAAAAGGGGAACCCCCTAAATTACCTGGACTTTGCACTCTGATTCGACGAGTTTAAGTTTAGTTTGCGCAAGTTGTAACTCGAGATCTCGAATCTGTTTCTCCAGCGATCCTTTCTCCACTTGGTGTCGCTCTTCTCTGTCCAATTCACTCATATTGGTGCTCGGTGCATTATCTTTGTTCTATAAAGAGCCCCAGTAAGAGTGAGTTAATAACACCGACCACTCAACCAACATTGCACAGGTTGCCTTACAGGACAATTTTCTTCGAGACTTGTAATAGCATTGAAATAAACACTCTTTCAAATTTTATTTTATACGTTTCGTTGGGGGCAACACTAAAAGGAGGGATTAGGGAAACTGCTTTCTAAAATTACGGAAACTAATTTAAAACTTTCCCTAGACACTAATCTCAACCTCAGAACTAACCCTAACTCTTATCCCATGTTTAATACCAACTCGAATGTAATAATCTTTATTTTAGTGAGCAATTTCCCTTCCTTTCTTTTTAGTTTTTCCCGTTTCGTGGTCATGGAGTGTTTTAACGAGTGTCAATTTGCCTATGTGTGTTTTTATTGTTTGCCTATGTGTGTTTTTATTGTTTGCCTATGTGTGTTTTTATTGTTTGCCTATGTGTGTTTTTATTGTTTGCCTATGTGTGTTTTTAAAAGAAAAAATACAGGGAATGACACAAAAGAGTAGTTTTTACAAACACCAAGGGAAATACCTACGATTTGACCGATCCAAATAAAACACAATATTTTCCCACAACAACAACACACAACATACCAACATGGCAGCATCCAACTGCTCTTTATGCAGAACTTGCATGTTCTCGATCCTTAGACTCAACTGGGAACAAATTGTCTTGTAATCTGCCACGATCTTCGACTTTGCAGTGATCTCCTGGGCTTGTCGGTCCATCTCCTTCCGGCACATCTCCTTTACCTGGTGGGGGTGACGTAATTAATTTACTGATTGGGTTGGTGACGTGACACGCAACACAGCAACTTAAAATTTCGGGAAATTTTTTTTATGAAAAAAGAACATTTTTTAATTAATGGAATTAAATGGAGAACAGCAGTTCCAATCTGCTAAGTGCTATTTGGGTAAACATGTACTTTTTTGGTCTTTTTCTCTCTTCAGATTAGATATGCAATTACTATTATGATCAAACAAACAGAAAAAAGGAAATCGTCTGTGAAAACAAAACTAATATTCCAGATAGTAATTTAAAGATCACCCATTTAATATAGACCCCTTGGGTTTTCCCATTTACTGGAATAAACATGAAGATCAAATATTCCAAATCTGAATATTTCAGATGGTGACCCCCCAATAGTAACCACTAGGTAAGTTGAGTAACGCCCGTCAAAGAACGCTCTTTGGGTTTCCCGTTACTTAAATATAAAACATCCCATCCGACGCTTCCAATTCATGGGGATAAACTTACATGAATATCCAACATCCTCCTATAGACCCCTTTGGTTTATCTCATTCCACGGGGATAAACATGATCAAACATCCCATGATTCCCACCCACCTGAGCAGTTTCCACCAGAAGTCGATGATTTTCATCCCGGAGGTCGGATGACTCAGCTCGACTTCCTCGAAGATCTTCCACGGCTGCTCCGAGGTCTCGTTGGAGGTTTCCCGCGTGCTCCATTGTCTGTAACAATGTGTGTGTGATGTCATAACCAATATAACAGGTTTATATTCAGCTGAATAGCTGGGTGGTTTAGTGTGTCTTTTTAGCTAAAATGTGATTGAATCGAAACTGGTCCTTCTAGTAGGTTTTTGTCCTTGGGACAAGACACTTTTTGCCTAAACCCAGCGAATTAATGGGTTCCACCCAATTAAAGGAACATGTCTATCATACACAACACACTGCAATAGCTCCGGTAACCCGACGGTGGGCGCGAGGTGATCTGACGATTGCCTGTGTGTTAACCCCCCTTGGATTTCTTGGTTGTGTCCTTGGGCAAGACACTTAACGGACGTTGCCTTAACCCAGCAGAATATTGAGTTCGACTAAACTAAAGTAATGTCTTGATCATACACAACACACTGCAATAGCTTTGTTACAACCGAAGAACAAGTTTTACGACAATACCTTTGTATAAGCGCGGGATTCTGCAAAAACAAAAAAAAATTGAAAAGAAGAAAATAGATATAAACAATATTTAATACATTTGTACCACTTTACATTTGTACCACACCAATTTTACAACTATGTTGTACCAATATCCACCTACACATCATTATACAGTAGACCTGGTACACCATGCAGTTAAGCAAATAATCAAACCCACTTTTTCCAGTTGAGTTCCGAGAGTTATTCGACTTGTGATAAGTTCCTTAGCGAGGTCATCATTCTCGAGCTCAAGGCGAAGGTAAGCTTCCATCAGTCTCTTGTTCTCTCTCTGTGGGTGGGAAGTGTTGTGTTTAACTATACGAACATACAATGTACTGATAGACTGGGCTCATTGTGTTTATAACATAATACATAGAGTGTTTATATAATTCTTATGAAAATGACTTTTTTATTTGATATATTTAATTTTCATCAAATCTAGCTAAAAATGTTTAAGTCTCTATGTTCACAGCGAAGTTGCCGTTGAAATCTGTTAACATCAACTAATACAACGTTATAACGGTTCCTTTCTATCATAACTAGTCACACAATCCACTATGAGGTCATAGGCATAACCAAGCATCGATTTGTATAAAAACTAATTAAGGTTTAAAATAATCTGCTTGTGTGGAAACAATAGGAGTTGGGGTCCGGAAGACGTGTCTAAAGACGTAAAAAAAACATCTTCGATTTCGGCGGTTTTAAACGGTTCGATAAAAGCAACATACGAATGGGTCTCGTCGACAGAAATTTCCGTTGAACTTTACGCGGAAATGGATCTGCTGTTTGAGTTTATAAGCGGAGACTAATGGAGGAAACAGTCGCAACGATCATGGTGATCGTGTGAGAACAAAGGATTATGATGTCACAACCAACCTCCATCCTCACAAGAGGATCTTCTTCCAACGCAGATTTCTCCTTCTCTGCGAGGAAATCTTTCTCGTAGCGTTTCATCCTCTTGATCTGTGAGCAACATGTTATAAGCATGGTTGGAAGTTATCAACATGTTATAAGCATGGTTGGAAGGTATCCAGCATGTTATAAGGATGGTTGGAAGGTATTAAGCACCTACGTTGGCTCCACTAACATGAGATCAACACTTATCATTGTGTGGTAGGTGTCAGGTCGAATAGATTACTGGGTTAGTGCATCGCCTTTTATCCGAAGGCTTACAGGATTGAGCCCGTTTACTAGCTTTTCGATTGTGTCGGCATAATGGGTTTTACTAAATTAAAGGAACTTGTAAATCATACAGATTGCACTGCAATAGCTCTGAATTGGGAAAACCAAGGGGGTTAACACACGGGCAATCGTCAGATCACCTCGTGCCCATCGTCGGGTTACCGGAGCTATTGCAGTGTGTTATGTATGATAAACACGTTCCTTCAATTTAGTAGAACCCATTAATCCGCTGGGTTCAGTCAATATCCAATAAGTGCTTTGCCCAAGGACACAACCGACTAGCAAACGACCAGTATCGAACCTGCAACCATTGGGCTGAGAAATTACCTTGAGGCCAACCGCAGTTTGTATGAGCAGCTTAGTGTGTTCTTCACTGCGGTATTTCTTGGGGAGCTGGACGCGGAAGTATTTGAGGATTCCTTCGAAGTCCAGCGCAAGAAGCTCACGTCGGCTGCATTGTAGCAACCCCAGCGCAACTCGGAACACGATCGTCTCGCCCTGGTGAGTGGGGTGTTGGGGTAGTGAGGTTTGGGTGAGGTGGGTGAGGTGGGTGAGGTTAGGAGTGTGGGTGAGAATGGTTAGGGTACGGTGTAAGGAGGCGGGGTGTTCACTTGCCTTTGCACCTTTGGCATTCCCCCAAAGTGTAAATGCATTATATTTTAAAGTTCTAAACAGCATGATAATCCAAAAAGATGCATTTTTGCACCCCTGGCAAAATATAAAGTTTACGCCTATTCTTAGCACCCAACGACAAGATGTAATATGCTCTCCATATAATAATGTTCTAAACAATTTAGGAACAAAATTTATTTTGCCTAAACTAGTGATTAAATAACCAATATTGCGTCAAAAAGTAATTCCTTGGGCACTTCAAAATATGATTTTATGGCTATGTATTAACGTGATCTGAGTAAGAAAGGCTATTACAGTATATTCATGACCAATTTGAAGAAAAAAGTAAAAAATTTGTAACAGAACGCTATGCACACAGTCGAGCTTTTGATGCTAATTTTGTTGACATAACAATTAACAACATATCACAACACTTACCTCACTGAGATAAACATCAATCACTTGGTAGACCATGCTTAGAGGGAACTTGGCGGTGAATAGTGTGAGAAACCACTGGCTCGAGAACATATGGCATTCGATACCGAGTTGTTTGAAGTGATCGAACAGATTTGGCATCAATTCCTATTAACATGGTTGCTTAGTTTATTTATTCATTTTTTTCCCCAGTATTAAAAAATTGAAAACAAATCAAATCACAACACAGTAACAGAAAAAGACGGCAAAAAGAACATTCGTTAAAACACATCATTTAAAAAAAAGAAATAATTTAATAAATATAACGGATGCGGCCACCAAACCTAAGAGAAAGAACAATAATAAGCAAATAAAATTTAATTAGGACCAAAACAATATAGAGCCCTGAGAAGAGTGTGTGGTAAATTGTTGTTTATAAATGTTGTACTTTTATTTGCGTGTAGCAAGACAGAATAATAAACCAATGTTGGTTATCCCTTTATTGAGGGCAACACTAAAAGGAGGGAAAGCAGGAAGGAGGGAAACTACACACTAAAATTAGAGAAACTACCTTTAACCCTGCCCTAAACACTAATCTCAACCCCAGAACTAACTTTAACTCCAACCCCATGTTTAAAACTAACTCTAATGCCATAATCCTTATTTTAATGAGCAGTTTTCCTTCTTTCCTCCTATGATTTTTACCCTTTTATTGACAAATATATTTCATTTACTTATATAGGCATACTCATTGTCTTATATAAATAGTAAAGACAAGAGATGTACAGTACTTACCATTTTTTATGTACAAAGAGTAAAATTTAAAACATATAAAGTAGTCCAATATAACTGAGAATCACATTTACAAATAAGATAGGAGAATAGGATATATTATACATGTTTATCTTTGTGAATAAGAAAACCAAGGGGGTTAACACACAGGCAATCGTCAGATCACCTCGCGCTCATCGTCGGGTTACCAGAGTGTTGTGTATAACTTAGACATTACTTTAATATAACAACCCATTAATCCACTGGGTTCAGACAATATCCACTAAGTGCTTTGCTTAAGAACACAACCGACTACCTAGTGTTCACTGTCTTACCTACAGCCCTTTGGCTGAAAAGTTGCGCATAAGCCCGCAAAGTTATTCAGTCAGAGAAATACCTCATTTTCATGTACAAAATCAAGAATCTACAAAGCACCCAATATAACAAAGAATCGCATGGAACTACCTCTATGCTTCGTTCCAGTTGGTAAAACTTCAAATGCAGTGATTCGAATCCGTTCTTGAACAAATCTCTCATATTATTATCGAACATTATCTTGATGAGCACGCAGAACGCTTGCTCCTCTGGCATCTGTGGTGGAATTGAAATTCGAAAGAATTAAAATTCTTAAAGGCAAAATTAATAAGAATTTAGTGGGTGTCTCAAATTAAAAACTTTAGGGATAACAGAAAACAGAGTAAAACGAAGTAATTTCGTGCTTATAGTGTTGTCCAGCACACAGACACACACTATAAAAGCATCATTTTTTTATATTGACCTGTTGAAGGCCGTTGTTGCATTGCCACGATCAAATAGATCCATTTGGGCAAGTGAATGCGACGAGTGTACCCTCTTAGTCATGGTATTTAAATGTGTGTTTTGCTAAGTAACAATGGTGGGGATTCCCCAATGTTGGTACAGTTGAAAGCAGCATAGCGAGGCTTCAATAATGCAGGTGACAAAACATGGAGATACAATTTTAAACCCCTTGTAATACACAGGTTACAGATAGCACTCTAGCACAGCGCACAGGTAGAGCTTGTTTATGCTAAAACGTTGCACAGTTAAACCTCAAGCACAGCATACAGATGAAGTGTGTATTGCTTGAAACAACCCACATAGTAGGGGTCATACTAATACATAATATGGATAATTAACTAATACGTATACTATGATCACAATAATACATACTAATACATAATATGGATAATTAACTAATACGTATACTATGATCACAATAATACATACTAATACATAATATGGATAATTAACTAATACGTATACTATGATCACAATAATACAGACTAATACATAATATGGGGATCATACTAAAATAATAATGTTGATTGGTGGGATAATAGAAGCACAGCCAAGTACAGCGCACAGCGGTAGTATATTTGAGCCCACTCACATGAAGCAGCAGAGCAGCCGCAAGGAATGAGAGACCCTGACAATACCCGACCTCCTGGTCGTACACTGAATATGCCTTCGTGATGCGATACAATGAGTCTTGTCCCGTACCGCCGGTGGTTTTGAAGTAATCGTTGGCTGGAAAAGTGCGGTGGATATCTCGTTGGATGATGTTTTCTTGGGGGGAGTCCTGGGAAATAGAAATCATATAAAAATGTTCGGCAATTTTTTGTGGAGAAATTTAAAGTTTAACTTTTTAAGATCAGCAATTTGGATGTAATGAAAAATCACAAATTTGGGCATCGACAAAAACGCAAAATTTGCTCATCTAGCTATATTATGGGTATCCATATATGGTCTTGTGAGCAGCCATAGGATATATGCTTGCGTCTTATCACTCGGAAGGGTTTTTTATTCAAATTTCTATTGCAGAGACTAAAGGTAGGTAGCTATTTGGATGAAATATATCTCAAGTTAAATCACTGCTACAGTGATTTTTGTGCTGTATACTAGATTTACAGTTTTGGGTTATAAAGTTGGTTCAAAGACACAAGAATCCGTACAGTAACATTAGTGCCAGAGCAGGATTAGATTTATGGAATAAAATTAGGAGTGTTGTTGTACTTTCTTTTCTTTGTCACAATTTATAGATTTTTTTAATTAACTTTGTGTAGAGATTAAATCAAGCAATGCGTTTACTTCACATGAACTGAAAGATAAATAAATGTTTAATTAATACCTGGACAAAAATATACATAAAGGGGTAAATTTTGTTAAGCAGTCAATCCTTTATAAATAGGCAAAAAAGATAAAAAAAACATCGTGATTTTCAGATTTTGCTTTTTTCCAGCCAATGTCCCTACACTTAGAAAAAATTATTCTAATTAAATTTCAGGATGCAACTCCTAGTGTTTCAAAAGTTACAAATAAAAAACACCAATCGCACAATATTATCAGCAGGGTATTTAGCTACAACGAATCTTGGTAAAGAGAACCCGATAATATCTCGGATTTTGCTAAGATTTTTAAACTACAAGAAGACAAATGATTAGGATAATAATCAATGTGGAAATGCCTTGTGGAATAAAGGTTAAAATACAAGCCAAGCCAACCATGTTATCAATAGAAAATAAATGTAAAAAAAAACGTTTTTAATATCTTTTCACCAACGGTATATAAACTTCTATAAAATTGATAGATCACAACAAAGCATCTGATGGTCGCTACGTCAGTGCGATTAAACAATGCAAAAAATCGTTCTAACTAAAGTTTAGACCTAGTGGTTCAAAAGTTAGAAGTAAGAAACACCGATTACACAATATTATCAGCTGTATATTAAGCTACAACAAACCTTGGTGATGAGAACCCGGTATTTCTCGAGCATCTGTTGATTCTCATGGCAACCCGCCAACAACTGCCACACTTCACCCCGCAGGGGATCTGGGATTCCCGCTCGAATGAGGGTCCGAAGCCCCGTGGGTCGCCGCGAGAGGTCGGCACGCCACCGGGACAACACCTCACCCCAATCGGACAAGACACGCTCTGTACATTCCTTGTTGACTTCCCCAGAACCGCTTAACAGGGGTTCATCAGTGTCTGCGTGGTTCACAATATTTAAAGAACCACTTAAATGGTGAATAACTAATAACGTTGTATTTAGGTTCTTAAGGAAATTAGACAATATCACGAAAAATACAAAATTATGAATCTACAAGATTTGGTGCGTGATTCAATGCTTTTAAAACGACAGGAATTAAACAGA
>CH002367.1:707455-719109 GCA_000149265.1 Ciona savignyi
TGCCCAACAAGACGCAACTGGTTATTTCTACAACAAAATTGAGCATGCTACATGATTTTTTGCATGTATCATTAACATTCACCATGATGGTTATCAGTTGCGGTTGCAAATTCTGCATGATTTTTGAGGGAAGGAACAACACTATATGGAGAAACGAGCGTTAATTTATAGTCTGAATTACAACTTCGCGTTAGTTTTGGGGTTGAGATTAGTGTTAGGGCAGGGTTAGAATTAGTTTCCATAATTTTACTGAGCAGTTTCCTTCTTTCCATTACTTAAGTGCTGTCACAAGTGTTTTATTACCATTCCCATACAGGGCATTTGCCATGCTAGGTTAGCACTTGCACATGGGAAATTCTGCAAAATCTCTCCAAGTATAGAGGAAAAGAGGTTCAAAATTATTAAAATTACTTAATTTACCTTTAATCCAATTTCAACTGCTTGTTGTTCAGAGTGGGAGGATTGAGGGGAAACGACTTCGAATTCCGATGAAATATTATCCGATGATGCACTATTTAGTGACAATTGGTCCATTGCTAAAAAGATAACTATCAAAAATCAATAAAAAATCAACGATAACACAGAATAGGCTATACGTCAATAACACCACCACAAATACATGTATCACCTATTAAATATCACATAGCAAATTACTCGTGTAATGATCTAGTGTATAAACTATTAAAATAAAAAATAACAAATGGCGACTTAGATTAAATAAGTAAATACAAAACAAATGCTTTAAGCAGAAATAAAATAAAAACATTAAATTTATCCAACATTTCTATGGTTTTGGAAGTCGTAACTACAAAACAAACTATTTTCGAAGTGTCAACTTGACGTTTGCCAAATTTTGCTATATTTCTGTAACAACCTGTCGATAACAACCTTACAAAAAGTATTTTAAAGATACCGTTTGGCTTAATTTTGTATTAATGTGCGTGAAATTTATTTTGAAATCAGTCAAAATACCTAATAATTTGACAAATGTTTATTTTTAAAGCTCTCGTTTCCGTTTTCATATTTTCTTATTTTGGGGTGTATTGGGCAAAGGTTTCGATCCCATGATATGCCCGTCAGTATAACGTTTTTTTATATGGAAGTATATGAATCAGTCGCGCTAACCATTCCGCCACACGGCGGTCCCACTAGTTCCATTTTATTGGATTAACAATTCAATATTTATGACATGTTATGAATTTATAGTTTGCTTGTAGGGGAATACCAGTTATTTGAAGTCATAATTCGTAATTGACTCATGGGGTATTTCTGTTTAATTTAACTGCAAGTTTGTTTCATTGGAAGTTATGTTACGAAGAAAACCTTCAAAAATTAAACTACAAGTTGAAGATTTACAGGAATATCTTAATCATTGCGTAAGTATTTTTATTAGGTTACATTTAAAGTTAAAAACAAAAACTTATTTTGTTTTCACTATAAAAAAGCAACAGAAAAAAATGGCAAAACGACAGTTTTTAAAAACGTCTATATTCAAATAAATTATTTAGTGTTGGTATAGCCACACGTAGCCGTCCTAACGTATAAAAATTAAAAAATTAGGAAAATGTTTAAATCAAAATTATTATACTTAAGTCTCTCTTGACTAATGTAATGCTAAAAACAGCTTTATAACTAAGGGAATCCAGAAATTAAAACGAATATCCAAACATCTTCTATTAATGCATTGACACTATTATCGTCCCGTATGGAAAGTACGTCAATTTTCGCCGAGATCTCGAATGTGCACGCGCCAAATATTTAAGTGTGCAGTGTGCAAACGTCCAAGAGTGCACACTTCAAGTGTGCACACAATCTCCTTTTTATTACTTTTTTGTAAAAATCTTAAACAAACATATTATTCTATCCTAACTCTTTCACTCCCGGCCAAATGCATTAATTCAAACATGCTGTCCCGCAGTGTTTTTTACAATTTTTGGTCATTTTCAAATTAGCACAGTTTTTCTCAAATTTATGCTATGATTTAATATTTAGTATGGTTGGAAAGATAATTTATCCCTCTTTTAAACAAACCGCACACCTAGAATCTACCTCCAATAAAGAATATATTATGTAAACTTTAGTGAACACCACTTTTTATGTAAAGAAAATTCTGCTCGACTTTGAAAATTTTGAGGTGCACTGACAAACGAAATACTCACTAATTATTGGTATGCCCAAATGATATGAAAATTGGAATGTAGATTGTCTAATAGTTTTTGTACTCAGGAAAATTTGAACTGTATTTGTATCTTCAGTAGTTTTTTTTACTATTCCTAATTGAAATTTTCCTTTATTCTAACTATATTATGAAAAATTGAACCAAAACGCATTGAAGTTTTTAGTTTTGTAGAACTAAAATAGTAAAAAGTATAAATAAGAACAGTGAAGGAAGTGTAAAAAGGGCATACAAAAGCAAACAAACACAAATACTATATCCAATATTCTTCAAAGCAGGGCACACCGAACTAGCTAGTCTCGCCGCCTTTTTCTTTATCGTGCGCTCAGCAGGCCCAGCTGGATTCATGCTTTGGTGAACACGAAGCATAAACGCCTGCTGCGAAAACGTCACCAACGCTCTCCTTTTTTTCTCAACGGCACGAAATTCACAGAGAATGTAAAGAAAGACTTGCTTGACAAAAAGAGCTTCTCCGCAAGTTAACGCGACTCCTATTGGCTGAGTTAGTCACTTGTAAATTCGTGTAAAATTGATAGAAATAAGAGGCGAAGCCTTGAAAAAGAAAGGCTATCACTCCTCGCATTTTTAATATTTCTCCACGAAAATTACAGAGAATAAAATATAGGGTTTACTTGATCGAATGAGCCATAGCTGAGGTCTCTACCATTACGCATTGCGGAGAAATCGTTTTTTAGATTTGCAACCATTTATGTACAGGCGGGATACCATGTTTTCCCACCAACTCGCCATATATGGCGAGTTGGGAGGGAAAGAGCTAAATCTATCGTATCCATCAGCTAACACATCTATCTACGTAACAAAAAACGTACCGACAGTAAATTACCCGAGGTCCAGAGGTAGATTTACAGGTTTGTTGGAAATACTGCCGGCTCGCGAGCGTGTGTGAAATTACCCAAGTGTGCAAAGACGGACAGAAAAAAAAACTCAAGTGTGCAGCTGCCGTACTTTCCATACTGGATTATCGTTTTGCCGTCTTTTCCTGTTCCTGTGTCGTGATTTGATTTGTTTGCCATTTTTTAATACTGTGGCAAAAAATGAATAAACGAAACTAAATAAACACATTCAGAAAGACAACAACAAGGAGAAACAAAGTGAGACTGAAACGAAACCAGCTGATTCAAGTTTGTTTGCCGACATAACTTCGACCACCGTTGATAATAGAAACAACCTTCGTAACAGACAAGCAGAAGTTCAGAGAAGGATTGGATTCCAACCGCAACCTATAACTCCTGAAAGTACCTCACATTACAGCAATATTCACTAGCGGTAAAACATAATTTAATTTTTGTTTTTGGATGGTTGGATGTGTCATTTTGTGGACATTGTTGTCTCATAATATTTAGAACACTTAGTTTATTTATTCAGGACCATACGCTCGCCATGGCAGGTATTAGAATATAAAAGACCACGTTACGCTAACTTATCATCTGGGATATAACTAAGACACGTATATAAGTAATCGTAATAGGGGCTTTTACAGTCACATAACTACAAACATCTTTATGATAACTCACGAACACATTCTTATTGCCAGAGATATTGCAGTGTTTTGTGTATGGTTCACACATTCTTTCAGTTTTAGTTGAGCACATTAATCTAGTGGATTCAGGCAATGTCCAAAAGTTGTGGTAAAATATGCAAGTTGGTATGGTTATAATGTTTAATTGTCAGTTTAAATCATTACCGTATATTTAAGTAATTTTAAGCCAAATTTAAGTTTAAATTCGGGGTGCTAGGCAACTTCAGATGGGATGTGATAGGATATTCATGTTTATCCCCGTGAATGGGAAAACCAAGGGGGTTAACGCACGGGCAATCGTCAGATCACCTCGCGCCCACCGTCGGGTTGCCGGAGCTATTGCAGTGTGTTGGTGTATAATTGAGATGTTCCTTAAGTTTAGTTAGAAAAACCCATTAATTCGCTGGAGAGGCAATGGTGAATTTTGCACCACTAGCACCCCTTTCCTCACGCCTATGACTATATGTTAGCCCACATATTAATGCATGTTATTTTTATGTTAAACGTTAATTTATCATTAAGGTATGGCTGCATCGGGCCAAGAGAAGTTCTACGCCCAGAATACGTTGGTTGTGCTTTTAATCGCTATGGAGAATGAGAGAATTAAGGTGGAAACTAAAAATGAGAGTTTAATCCAAGGGAAACTGATGAACTGTGATGGATACGGGAACTTGACATTATCGAAAGCGACCGTGACCAATTCTTGTGGGAAGACATTGCGGACAGATGAACTGCATGTTAAGGTTGGTGTGGGTTACTAGGGATAGGATGGAATAAGATATTCATGTTTATCCCCGTGAATGGGAAAACCAAGAGGGTTAACACACGGTCAATCGTCAGATCACCTTGCGCTCACCGTCGGGTTACCGAAGCTATTGCAGTGTGATGTATGATATAAATGTTCCTTTAATTCAGTAGATCCCATTAATCCGCTGGGTTCAGGCAATGTCCGTTAAGTGGCTTGCCAAAGGACACAATTGACTAGCTAGCGACCAGTTTTGAACCAGCAACCTTTTGGTTGAAAGGCGTCGCACTAAACCACCAGACTAACCGGGTATTCCTGATCATGCACAGAAATAGGAAAATGAATTAACTGGAGTTGTAAGCATTAGTTAACTAGTTAGTTATTAGAAATTTAAGTGTGGATTAGTGTGACTTCTTTTAGTCGTAGGGTTTCTGATTTAAAACCAGCTCTTAGCTAGTCATTTATGTTGTTGGGCAAGAAGGTAGGCAGACATCGCCAAAACCCATTGGAATGGTGGGTTTACTGAAATCAAGTGAACGTCTCAATCATATTCAACACAGTGCTATAGCGTCGTTAACATGACAGTGGGCGCAAGGTAATCTAATAATTTGCCTATATGATGACACCTCTTACATTTTATCCATACGCAAGGATAAAACATAAATATCCTTTTTACATCAAATTGACATGAATTTCCTTTTTATATCAAATTGACATAACTATCCTATTTACATCAAATTGTTAAAGTTGACTCTTCTTCAATTTGATTCCCTTATATACCACATGGCTTACCTCATCCATTATTACATCACAAGGCATCCTCTGTGAGGTATGTGCATCTTCCAAATAAGGTCAACCCAATCGAAGCCATCCAACAACAGTTTGCCAAATCCAAGCGAATCAATACGCCGAAAATGCCACCAAAGTATAAGAAAACTGTTCAAAGTTAGGAAGGACTTTTCTATATTGCACTGTATGTTTATCATTGAATACTGCTGCATGTTTTTCACTGCTATGCTGGATGCGGTGAATAAATCATTTTTGCAAAAGTTTCAATATTAGTGTAACAATGTCATATGAACATTTAATACATGGAAACATTCGTGTGAAATGCTGCAAAAAATACATTTTCTATTAAATTTACACAGATGTTTGGCCTTGGTAGTTATATTTATGGCTGCATAATGTCTGCAAGTATACTCGGTATATATTTTAATTTCTTTGGACTGATTTACATTATTTGAGCAAAAGGTTTGGGTGTGTGTTTTGCCAGACACAACCAACTAGCCAGTTTTGATTACACCTTAGGGAAATATTCATGTTTATCCACGTGAATGGGAAAACCGAGGGGGTTACCAAAATGGCAATCGTCAGATCACCTTGCACCCATCGTTGGGTTAACAGAGCTATTGCAGTGTGTTGTGTATGATACACACGTTCCTTTAATATAGTAGAACCCATTAATCAGCTGGGTTAATAAAGTGCCTTGTCCAAGGACATATCCGAATAGCTAACCAACAGTTTCGAACTTAAAACCCTTTGTCTGAAAGGCAACACACTAAACCACCAGACTAACCTGTCAGAAGCCGAGCTAACAAGCTGGATCAAGACCTGATAACTCAATAAGTAAGAGCATTGGTGACCAACAGGCAGCTTAAAGCTTCTGGAATCAAAACCAATCGCCGGTTGAAACTGTTGTGTCCTTGAGCAAGGCATTTAACGGACATTGCCTGAACCCAGTAGATTAATGGGTTCTACTAAATTGAAGAAACATGTGAATCATACACAACACACTGCAATTAGCTCCGGTAACCCGACGGTGGGCGCGAGGTAATCCGACAATTATTTGCATGATAACTCTCCTACGTTTTCCTAAAACCTGAATAACTCAATCTATTATCTTATGTAACACTTTTTGGAACCCAGTCAGATAGAATAAGAAATGTATTATATACACATGAGCGCATAAGAATTGGGTAAGGTAAGTGAACCCTTAAACGATATGAAAATTCAGTGTGTGGGCATTGGTTGTTAAGATGCTGATGTTATTGTATTCTCGTGAAGAATGCTGAGAATTAAGAATAGTGCAAGAAAAATTTGAGATTATTTCATTGTTGATATGGTAATGTGGTTAAAAACGTATGAATACAAACTGAACATGAAAGAAGTAAGGATTGATTTCCATTCTGTTAGGAAGATATTAATTTTTTTACATTTTAATAACCTTTTATAAGTTTTTAACGTTATAAATGTAATTTGCACAATAAAGGATTTAGAGATAGCCTTGTCATACAATTTAACAAACCAGAGTTGGTTACAATATTTTGGGTGGAATTTTTGAAAGTTTGAATTCCCCCAATGACAATGGCAACCCTATGTAAATCATGCATTATGTAAATGGGTGGTCATATGAACAAACATCACACGATACAGGACACAAGCGTGGCAGAAAAACATTGAAAACACGATTAAGAGATAAAACACGAGACGAATACAACGACATTATGAACTTTATCAATTGAAAGTAAGAATTAAAATATGTACAAGTAAAACGACGGTAAAATTTTGGAAAACAAAAACTTATTTTGGCATAGAAGAAAAATCACAATATAAAACCAGATTAAAATTAGATTGAAAATCCGCTGATATAATTCAAAACATTTAATTCAATACTAGGGGTGTACAAGATAGAGTACATAATTCTAGGACATGATATAAAATTGAATGCAACTTGGTAGGATTTAAAATAAGAATATATGAGAACTCCTATAACCGTGGACTAGTTTTGTAGATTATTCGGTATAATCATGCAGTAATAATGGGTGATTGTTGTTAACACTAAACAATCCGGCCTTTTTATAGGCTACTAAGTTCAAAAAATATTGAGTTGTTTAGTGTTTAAAGAAATATCCAGTTCTACTTTGTACATCGCTGCCCAGTGTAATAACACTTTCCATGAGTGTCCTGATAGTGGGCTGGAAGTTCCATAGAGTTCCCTACAACACTTTTTAACAAAGCGTTGCGCGCATGAAAGAAACCTCCCCACACGAGCGCGCCTGATTGAAGCGAGCAGCTCACACATGCTTGACTCCCTCCTCATCCTCTATTCTCGCGATGCTCTTCTTCACACGGAGCGCGGTGAGTCGAGCACATCCGTTCTCGTACCAACATTCCTGCATCAATCTCCACATTCGCTCCGTTGTCTGCGAGGAGTCAACGTCATCAACACTCATACCCGTTACATTCACGTCATAACATTGTCAACTCAATTAAAAAAATTGGAAAATTATTTTCCTCAAAAAAGATTAAACAGGGTTAAAAATTGGTTTGTAATATCCTTCATCCCCCATTAAAATGGCAATCATCATGCTTTGGTACAATGCCCCCAGCAATGACAAATGTGGGAACTAAAAGAAGGGAAAGAGGAAAACTGCCCACTCAAATAAAGATTTGGGCATTGGGCTTACTATTATGAGTTGGGTTCGAAGTAGGACTAAAGATTAGTTCTAGGTTTGGGATAAGTGTTTTGGGCAGATTTAGAATTACATTCCATAGTTTTATTAAGCAGTTCATTTATATTCTTCTGCGTTTATTATTTATTGTTTCGTATTATTTATATTGTGTTCTATTTGAATAAGTTACCGCATTTAATACACTACATGGGACAATTGGGCATAACTGCAAAGGGATAATTCTGCAGACTAACAACAATGGGGCTGCTGGTTTCATATATGATATAACTAAAGGGGTGTGACTAATTCATCCATGATCCACCCTCTGTGTGTTAACCCCCTTGGTTTTCCCATTCACTGGGGTAAACATGAATATCCTATCCATCAAGGTGGTCATAACATTGTACAACTCCAATATTATTTTGGAAAAATTGAAAACAATTTCTGTCACAAGAATTTTCACAAGATAAACATGCTTTTGAAAATTTGTTTGAATTTCACAATTTGTATGATGAACCATGAAGGCAACAAACCCTCTGACTCACATCATATTTATGCCAAGTCGTCTCCTTCTGTGGTCGGATGTTCTTTTCACACACGATTGTGCGCATTTGTTCGATGGAAGGATCATCAGGCACCATGTCGAAGTATGGCAGTTGGTAGTCCAAGTTCTGACCTGGATGATGTGTGGCACTCAGTTAGTGAATGGTTATCTATATTACATGAAATAAAGTGGTTTCCAGTTCTTTCAACATTGTTGATAATATTAGGTAAAATAAACACTAAAGTCTTATATATAATCCCTGGTTTAATATATTAGCTAATTAGTACATCCTTTAAAATTAATAATATAATCTCTAGTTTGCTTTATAATCTCTAGTTTAATATGTTAGTACAACCTACAACCCCTAGTAAAATTAATGTTTAATATTTCCCACCGGTACCCAAACCCCCCATCTTACCCTCTTATGCAAATTACCACCCCCCCCCCAAATATGCAAACCCCCCTTCCCCATATGCAAACCCCCCCTTCCCCCCAATATTGCAAATTACTCATCTTACCCCCAATATTGCACCTTCGCACCACCTCCCAAAACACGAGTCCCAGCGAATAAATATCAGCTCGTTTGAATGAATCAAAGTGAAGCATGTTCAGTGTTTCATCTAGTATCTCCGGAGCCATGTACCTGCGTATAAACATATCTTGCATATAATACATACAATGAATACGGTACACGAAAGAAAAAATAAACAGAATAAAATTAAAATATATTTCTTTAGGATATAAAGGGAACCCAATTTTTAATTAAGTGAGGTAAAAACCGAGTATTAAGTGTGTTTACAAATAGATTCTGGCATTTAGTGTATTTTAAAGGAAGCCTTTAGTACAGTAGCTAAGTAAACCATTTTTCGGGGATTAGTTTAAAATGAACTTTACCATCGGATAACACATCTACAGTGCAATATAACAGGACACAGATAAAACTAGTCCAGTTAATAGAATCACTTTGTTTTATCCCAGTGAATAGAAAAGCGAAAATAGACAATCATCCCACGAATGGAAAAATAAAAAAACGAAATTATCAGTGTGTGATTCAGACCTTTCTTTAATTTTAGAACAACTCAATTCACTGGATTCTGGCAATGTCTGCTAAGTGCCTTATCCAAGGACGCAACCATCTATTCTGCGACGTTCGATCCCACAACCTTTCTTCTGCTTGCATACCACTGACGGTCTTACTAATTTCAGTTGAACACTGACCACACACCCGTGTTTGTAATAATTATTTATCCGCTGATCCTATGTGTTAGTGGCTTCTATTTATTTGTGGTTCATTTGCTTTGCGGTTTAAAGTAGTAGTTGACGGTTCTTATATTGTTATTATATTGTGTTTCCCTTTGTTTTAGATGCCGCGCTAAACAGTCAATTAAACCTTAACAAATGACGAATACGACACCAATTAAGCTAACCAGCCGTACAACAACTAAACCACAATGGTGAAATCACCTTTTCGTCCCCACCCTGTTATTGGGTGGAATGTCGATGGTGTCGGTGCTGGAATCGTGGCGGACTGCCAACCCGAGATCAGCGATCGCGCATTCCCCGTTCTTCTTCACCAGGATGTTCTTCGATTTCAGGTCGCAATGAGCAATGGGGGGTTTCCCTGTGGTGAGAATTGATCAGGTTGGAATTGGAATACAGATCCGACAAAAAGCCTGCTGGTTTAGTGCACCACGTTTCAGCCGAACGGTTGTAGGTTCGAAACTGGTTGGAAGCTAGTCGGTTGTGTGCTTGGGCAAGGCATTTAACGGTCATTACCTGAACCCAGTGTGGGGTTCTACCAAATTGAAGGAACGTGTGAATCATATACAACACACTACAATAGCTCCAGTAATCCGCCGATGGGCGCGAGGTTATCTGACGATTGTCCGTGTGTTAACCCCCTTGGTTTTCCAATTCACGGTGATTAACATGAATATCTTATCCTAATTTTCAGATCAAAATTTCCATAGTTAAACTATCTTGCGCAGAAATATATTTTTGATGACCTCACCTAAAGTACCGACAATCTCGTTATGCAAATGAGCAAGCCCACTCGCGATGGAACCAACTATCTTGAGCATAGACGCCACGTCTATCCGTGTTTCACCGAGGTAATCGAACAACGATCCGTTCTCGTGATATTCCGACACCAACCACAACTCTGTCCATGTGCCAACATCTGCGGGGAGGAATGTTTTACTAAAAATAAGATATTTATAAAATAGAATATTTATTGGGCAACACTAAATAGAGGGAAGGAGGGAAACTGCTTACTAAAGTGTTTAAACTAATTCTAACACTGCCCCAAAACTAAAATTAAGATCTTTAATAAAATAGATTATTTATCAAAATCGGATATTTATAAGAGATGGAAGCAATATAATGTTATCTCAGTGCGTCCAAAAATATGCCAAATTTGAAGAAACCATGGGCCATTATGACAATTTAGAGTGTTTTAAGGAATAACATCTGCTTTTTTAAATCGCTTTAATAAATCACAGAAGAAAAAACTAATTCTTCCATAATTTTAGTTTAAAACTTTGTAAAAGCCGCTTAATATTTGTTAAGTAATGTAACAATGTGGCTGCAATTTGATTTAATAAAATATTAACGTGAATCCCTTATCCATCATCATTTCAAATGAAAGATTAAAAAAAAACAAATTGAACTTTTCCATCTCAACTGGGTCCACCTCGGGTTACAAGTCAGTGGGCACAATCGCCGGGTTATAATTTTATAAAAGTTTCTTGAAAAGTTCAATTTCTGAGATTTGTGCCGACCCAAACCCTGACCCTCTCAGCAGGACAACACTAAAAGGAGGGAAAGCGGAAGGAAGGGAAACTGCACACCACAACTATGGAAATTAATTTATACCCTGTCCTAAACATTAATCTCAACCCCATAGCTAACCCTAACTTCAACCCCATGTTTAAAACCAACTCTAATGTACTAATCTTTATTTTAGTTTGTAGTTTCCCTCCTTCCCACTTTCCCACCTTTTAGTTTTTTCCCTCTCAGCAACAATTTAAACCTTAAACCCCCATTTAACCACAGCAGATAATATCTTAACACACCAGATGGTGTTGTTACATCATACTGCTTGAGGGGAGGTAAAAAACCAGACAAGTTCCGATCAACTTAAACAAACAAGATAAAGAGCATTATGACAGACACACATGTAGAAAGACGTGCAGCAG